>JARFOD010141773.1:0-12183 GCA_031763545.1 Mopalia muscosa
TAAATGTCTTTTGTTATCAGACCTGTAAGTGGGCCTTTGTGCCTGTTGGATACTGAAATAAATACAATACAATACAAGATCTACAAATGCTATTCTTACCAGAGAGATGAGCTTAGCTGTATTCTCCATGGATAGTTTAGAATGGGACAGTAATAAAAGATTTGCTATGTTTTCCAGAAGAGCATCTCCTCCATCACTGGGTAGACAGGTGCCCTTCAACACACTGATGAAACACTGCAACATATGGTAATATATAATACAGAATTAATTGTATATTTTCATCCTATAAAGCTATTAAACAAAAACGCGATTCTATGTGCATGTTACAAAGTACAAAGTATTTTGTAGACAATAATCCTCATGAGTTACACAAGAGGAAAACACTCTTTTGGAATCAACAAATTCCATATTCAGTAATATGGCAAATCCATGGGTTTGTTTGTTTGATTGGTGTTTAACATCGTACTCAAGGGTATTTCACTTATATGACGACGGACACAAATACAAATCGTTGGATAGACAATGAAACCCCTCTTCAAATAAAGTAGATGAGCTTAGGTTTCAGGCTAACAGTTAAAGATTCTTTGTCATTCAAACTAGTATATTGACCAAGAACACAGTGATGTATATAGACAAGCAAGTTTATTCAATCAGTAGGCAGTATATGTTGGCTAGTTATGTAATATTTAATGTTAGACTTGACCAGTGAGAATACATAAGCGATCTATTTGTGATAACTTACTGTTGCTATTTGATCTGGATTTCTGATGAAATTGCCTTGGTGATATAAAACCCACTTTTGTATTAGCCGCAACAGTCTAGCGAGTTGTTCCTCAACAAGGGGGCGCTTTGATTTACCTACTTTTGATAATGCTGTAGCAAGTCTGTCAACTTCTGCCTGAAATAACCACAAGAGAATCGTAAATACAAGTTACAGCTAAATATAAATTAAAGAAAAAGTCCAATTTAAAAAAAACAAAAATACATTTCAAGACTCCTATTAGTGAATCAAACACCCATTATATAAGGATCACACCTTCAATGTTAAAATACATTATGATTATCCAATGAACAAGCTGGAACCTAGAGTGACTAAGTTTATTATTACATGTTCCGCCTATATCCATTACACAAGCTACAACAATAACACTGGTATTCTGACAAATGGGTCTTGTAAAATGAACTCACCAAGTTTTTTGCAGGTTGTTTGATTGCTTTTAAATAGGTATTATTTTAGTATACTAATGATATAAAATTGGGGTACAAAGTGTGGTTTGAGCCATACTGTATCGAGGGAGCATTACAGCACGGTTACACTGTATGATGCTTTGTTTGCCGTCCAACTGCTCACACCTGGGATTAGTATATAGAGGGATAAGAAACATTGCTGGTCTTTGAATCAGCAGTTAGTGAATATGCTACTTGGCTAGCAGGTTATGCATGAAATAGCTTACTTTCCATGCTATTTTTTTAGGAAACCATATCATTTCTTGTCGTTTCATAACAACAAATAGTTGAGCGACCTTTCATTCATATTTCATGAGAGAATATGCTACTCACCGTTAAGAGTTTCAATATTAATTGTAGAATCTCCATTAATAATAATATTCCTATGTGCAGCTGCAGTAGGAACATGCTGGCCAAGCTACACATAAACAGATCGCTGATTTAAAGTGAACTATGTTTTTTATCCCTCTATACCACTCCCTGCTTACACACATATAATAATATAAATCATCGAGTGTAATAAAAAAACATTATTTTTATGTGTTCCCACCAAAAGCATATTCCATGCATCCAACAAATAATCTGGGCTGGAATATTCAGCCATGGCTAACATCATGTGACCAATCCCTTCCTCAACTTGTTCCCATGGTAACTGGACAGCTTCACCTTCCTCACTATTCTGTATCTGACCAAGTTTACCAAGAATCATAGGAAACATCTGTTTAAAGAAAAAAAAAGTTTAAAAAAAAAATTAAAGATTGAATACAGTATTTCGAAAACCATTATGGTAGCATGAAAACATTAACCTTGTTCCAAAATTTTGTAGCAGGAGGCTGGAGCATAAAATAACATAAATGAACAACTAAAAAGAAAATCCCCAAGTATAAAAATAATTCTCTGTTTAAATGAAATGACTGACAGATTTGTGTTTGACGCCAAGCATGATCACTCACATGTTTCACAACCATAAAGTGTAAAGCATTTTTTTTCTGTTGGAACATTACTTTTCCTCTGAATTAATGCTTAGAGAACTTAGTATGACTACTTGATGCATACAGATTTCCCATCCAGCAAGACCTTAATATAAATATTGACAGTTTTACCTGGTTAAGACAGCTGTGAAATTGATTACCAACACCTTTGACCACTTCAAAAAGAAGACGACCCAACCCTGTGGTTTCCTGAAATCAAAGTCACTTTGATTTATTTATATGATATTATTTCAACTTAAAAAAAAACAAAAAACAAGACAGATAGATCACAAAAAAATAAACTTCAACAGTGTACATATGTTTTTAACAGAATATGTTAGCTGTGGCATTGTGGCTCAAGCTAGAATATCCACAATAATTTCTGGCTGTTTTATTTTTAACAAATGTATATCAAAACATGGATTTAGCAAATGTGGGTGGATACAGTTGAGGACAACAAAATAGTAGAAGTACCTCTGGCTTGTCTTGGAGAGATTTGAAGAGAAAATTTAGAAACTGGTCACGAGATTTCACCTGTTAAAGGAAGAGAAAAGGTACATTAATATATTAAACAATAAAGTTTATTTGTTTAATTGGGGATTAAAGTCGTACTCTAAACATTAAAGATGGCTTGAAATTTCTTAATATTTGGTGTCTCCCAAGAGCACAAATTAATCTTGTTGACATAATAATATTGAATTGATTGATTTATTGATTCTATCTTGACTCCTTACCTTACGCATGAGAAATGCAAAACTCTCAGCGGCAAAGTTCTGTATATACACTTTGTAGGAGCTGCTGAGGAGGGTTGAAAACGCCCTGTAAACATAATACATTATGCAATATTAGACAATTATACTGATAATCATGAACACACTATTAAATTTGGATATGTCAATGAACTGAGATGTAGAGCTGATGAGACAATTAACGGTACCAACAAATTTTTTATTGGTACAGATTTTTATAGGTTTGTTATGCATATGATAAACAATTTTACTAAAAAAACAGAGCAAAGTAAAAAATAATCAGTCAATTTACTTTTATAATTTAGTCTGACTCAAACAAGGTTTTGGATCAATTCAACAACCTCAAAGTGGCAACTCTTAGTATTCCAATGGCAATAAAATAGTAGTTCAACATTTGACTGAGTTATATTGACGGTGCTTAACTATATGTAATTGTGGCACAGCCAGTGCATATCATCAGGACTTTGGCATAACTGAACACATTTGAAGACAAATGACCACCCAGTCGCATTATACCGATGCCATACTAACATTTCATTCTGCTAACTCTCTTTGGTTAGAAACACATATACAAATGCATTCTTAAAAGAGTGACAACGTCCTGGTTAGGAAGCTAGTGCTCCAAAGCTGGACCATAGTTAAGGCACTAGTTAGTAACCATTTATAAATAAGTTTTTCAGTAGCTCACCCATAAACATTTTCCATATCTTTCAGGAGATATCGCCATAGAAACTTAAAAAGATATGAAAGACCAGTGAAAACTTTTTCCAAAAGATCTGTGTCCTGAGGGTGTGAATTGAGTAGGGAGATCATAATGTTAAAGAAATCTGTAAAATGTTTGTAGAAGTCAGACTGTAGATCTCTGGCCAACTGGACAACCAAACTGAAACATAACATGTTAATAATATAATCTACTAACTTATGACCAGATAGTAAGGTGGCGAGGAAAACTATAATTAAATAATTTAATCAGCCAATATTGATTGATTGATTTGTGTTTTACTCATATGACTGGTGGATTCCAATAATAACTGACACTAGCACAATCTAGATGTAAAACATCTCCATAATGTTGGAAAGTTTATTTTCCTCCAGTGCTATATAAAGACAGCATTGCTACTCTCCAAAAAAAACTGCTCTTAGCCAAAGGACCCTCCAATAGTGAACCATATCCAAAAGATATAAATTTATATTTTGAATTGTAAGAGGAATGCAAAATGAGTTTGAAAGAATTTTTTAAATACTATGTGAACTTTTTTCATAGATTTTAATTACATGGTATGCATTGTACTATTTACACTTATATTCTGGTTAAATTTTATTAAAAAGTAAATCCACAATAAATGTTATCCACAAATAATGTTCATGACTGTAAATAACCTATATGGGCAGGTTTGTTTACCATTTATAATAAACAATGTGATTAATACAAGACTGTGCATCATTTACAAATTTGCAATTTACAGGTGTACATGAACCTGCTGTATATTTATTCAGGTCAAATGTCTGAATTAATCCCACCAACTATGCATACTATATGCTCCAGTCATGTCAGTTGACAACACCAAACAGATATCTATGCATTTGCAGGCCTTTTTTTTCAAAATTTTGCTTAACCGATCTACAGTTTCCGTGAATTAAAACCCACGTAACCTAACGTTTGGTTATGTGAAAAAAAATTTGCGTGAACGGTCGTTCTCGTATATAGGTTATGCAAATATACAGTGTAATTACGCTATGTTGTACCATGATATACTGAATAAATGGTAATAAGTGGTAGCAATCATTGTTTGCCGATTTTAATCAAATATCATTCACAAATAAAAATAATATAGTGTTGTTGTCTATCGGAGTGGCTTCATCAAGACAAAGAGTTAATCTGGTCATTATCAGGGCAAGTCAAATCACATGGGGTGCAGTTAATGTAAACTTTTTACAAAGTAATCCAAATTTAGGCTGTTGGGTTTTGTTTATTGTGAACAGTCAATATCAAAATGAGCGGACAGAGAGTAACAGAAGGCCATAGACCAATGGTGATTTTGATTGGCTGGAGAGTCAGAGCCAGCCACCCAAGTCACAGCCGACACAGCCCTAGGTTTTCTATTTCGCGCTTTTTATCGATCTTTTGTTTTGTTTTCAGTAAAGTAAATTAATTGTTTTTTTTTCATAAGTGAAGCAAGAAATGGTTCATACTTAAATAAACATAGATTATGGCCATTCTATCACACGAAATATTTCTGACTGCATATGAGAATCCTTTTCTGGCTATCTTGTGTAGAATGTACATACACTGTAGACATCCGATGTATACGTGTACATAACCTCCATGTAACCTGAACCAGCGTTCGCGTCATCGCGTGAAAAAATAAAGCCTGCATTTGTATACGGTTGTTACACATTTAAATATCTACTGTTGTACAAAGTAGTTTGTATGGTCAGTATACTGTTTCTCTTGAGCTCTTAAATCTGAAACTCATATACAGTCTTGTATTAGTTGCACTATTGATTACCCATGGCCGTGTCAACGTTTACACATGTCATGTCATAATAGTGTTTATTGTCGTAGTTTTTCACTTACTCCAGTAATGGTTCATAAGCCAGACTGTCAGGAACCTGTAAATGTCTTTGAAGTCCTGACACAATTTCTGGCTGAAATCCACAATTTATTAATTTATTTATTTATTATCTAATTTAAATGTCTTAAGATTTTAATAAACGGTTCTGGTATAATTAGTAGCATAAACATGCTAAATAATGACAGATGGCATCTGCATATATAATGAATTATTTGTCTTCAATGGTATTTCTCTTACATGAGGGCCATGCTCTAAAACAGCAAACAGCCATATTGACACCACCAGGGAAAATTATTTTTTGGCCATGCTATAAAAATTATGTTCCTTCAATGATTGAGTAAAGACAGTACAGTTAAACTTGGAAACTGCTGCCATTTGCAAAACAGTTGCATTTAAAAAAAACATAGAGTGCCAGAAACAGCTTTCCATTTACCAGGTCTTCACACTTACTTCATGATGGACGAGTTGAGTGAAAGTTTGAACTTGAGGGGAAATTTCTTCTCGGAAATTACCTGAAATGCACAAATATGTACAAGAAGTACTAACAAATTTTTAACAGTTTGTTTAAAACTGTAATTTGACTATTGCTTGCTAAAATGGTTTATGGAATATAAAGAAGGTAAAGGATCATTCCTCCAATTCACACATCTTTTTCTGAACAAACTAGGTGATGCTACTCAATTTATGTAAAAACATGAACATTTCATGAAAAATAATCGGGTTACATAAGACATGTTTGTTACATTATCAAGCAGCATTTTTGGCAGTAGGGCAAAGAGTCTTCTCATGTTTATCGTACTATTGCATCAGAGAGCAGTTAGATAATATAACCTGTATGTAACTTAATTTTTGTCTATTTACAGACAAAACTAATAGATATTATTGATAATAAAATTGAGATGAAGACTCACTGAAATGTTGAGTGCAGTTCAACTCTGTCCATTTAGCTAAAGCTTCGCCAAAGTAGGTTCCTGATGCCTGAAAGAAAACAAGGTTTTAGACCATATATATATAAAAAAATGTTAAGAAAATAAACATTGGTTAGAAGCTGTACATTTTGATATCTATTGTTTCCCCTTTCGGCTAGTTTCAAATATATGGTTAGTCTTGGATACTGCCAATGCAAAATAAGATGGATTGAATGAACTCCTATGATAAACATTGAGTCAAACACTCTAATTGTTCTTTATGTTGAATGTTTTATGACCAGAAACCAAGGCTTTATGACATAAATTTATCAATCCAATAAGTGATAGAAACAGAATTGTTTGTGTGTCCCCTGATGATGGACACATGCTCTGCTTGACAGTGATTATCACCTTTCCTTAAAATTTTCCAAAAGCTTCCCTCTGTGCATATATAATATGTGAGTATTTGCTGTTGAGCATAGCTGACTAGCTGTAAACAAATGTTATCAGGGATTGTGAGGCTGAACACAGCAGGAATAATTGGTGAGTTTATGGATGTGCATTCTTTTACAACATACTAGTTATGGTAATCTGTGGTCGAAAATGCAATAAATATACATACCTCTGGTTGATCATCATTGTATCGTATTCGATGGATAACATCAATATTAACTTGAGCTATTCTCTCAGAGAAAGATTGAAACTGCAAAAAGAGAAAGGAAAGAGTGAAAACTTTATTTTTTTATATTTATTTTTTTTAAAATGTGGGGTATAAAAACGGGTCTAATTGTAGAATTGGTCCGTCACCTGTAAATAGCATATAAACATGCCATTGCCATAGAAAGTCACAGTGCAATAAAACAGTCAAGCTTACTTTGCATTTCTGCTAATTAAAATGCAAGATATTTTACCAAAAAGCCTAAATCACAACAATTTATCTGTCTACACATCAGTGTACAATGAACTCAGCCGCCATGCTGTTTCCTAGTTTAACGATATGTATGTGTCCTTGTATAATTCATAACCTTTATTTTCTGAATTCATTCTTTTTTATTGATTCAGGGGATCGGATTTAGGGTTGGTTAACCTTTTACAGACAGTATCTTCTAGTTTTAGTTCTGTTTTATTCATCGATTTTTAACACTCAAATATAATTTCTTAGAGTGACGGACCAATTCTACAACGGCTCACAGGTTTTTACACTGAAATACAACAGGTGTTCTGAAAATCGACCAAGTAGTCCAGTATGACCTTAATAAACTGTCACACAAGATCCAAAGAACTTTATAACATGTTCATTTTCAGGAATCTGAACAGGTTTCTCATTAACAGGTTGTTTTCTAAATAACTAAATAATAGTGACTGGTAACAATATGCAACAGTTGTCACCATGTATTGTTAGAACTTGGACGAAATTTGCTATAATATAACAAGAAATAATTAGCACCTGTTTAAGTTAGAATTAACTCTCAATGAGTTGGTTAACCGAACTAAGGGGGCATTTAAGCTTTCAACTATAGTCCGTTACAAATTAAACTCTTAATAAATGATTGAATTTCCATTATCTGTTACATCAGTGGAGAAAGGTGTTATAAAGAACCAAACATTGGAGTTGAAGGGGTAGCCATATCTGTAATATCATGATGTCAGTGAGGGTTCCATCTTCAGTCATAGCTGGGCATTGTTCCTTCGTTCCTACCCTGATTAGTTTAGACCCAGGTTTCATCAGTACAGTCTTCATACACTTTATTAAGTATAGTCTAGTTGGTGAAATCATGTCAGCTGACTCGTATACCAGGACAGTTCCTAAGATATAAAACTATCAACTCTTTAAAGGCAATAGATTATAAAAATCTTATTCCTCTTCTATATATTTGTATTTGAGTGTCAGCCTTTCCACATATCTCTTTACTGATTAGAGGTCTGAAGGCATAGCAGCCCCCCTTAACACTTGCTGTATAGTGAACAACTATGTACACGCATATATTCTCTACTGAAATACTTGGTTTTCATACTTGTATGAAGACGTCCACCAATTGGACATCTTCACACAGATAGTTATTTTCTGTTTCCAGTATGATTTTTGATGCCGTTAAATCACCAAGTATTGGCTAACAGTTTACTAAATAAGGTGATTTTTGTTTGTTTTCTTTTCATGCATGATAAATTGATGAATAAATACATGCATATATCCCAAAAACAGTCTCATTATTTCTTCCTATAATTGGGTGAAGTGCATGGGACAGCTGTAAAGCATATCCACTTACAGACAACTTATTACCATGTTCTTGAAGACAGATCAGCAGATGTTAAATGGACTTAAATTATGGGCCCTGGGGCTAAGCTAATTCTGACCAGCTCAAAGGGCATTCATATTTAATGACAAAGGTGTTTGCCTGTTCCTATTCAAATGAGTATTTTATGAAAGTGGATATAGAGATGTGCATACTAAAACCGTATCTGTGTACCTGCATCTTATAATCTCCACGATATCTTTGTTTGACACAGATAAGTAGATGATAATTGGCAATCAAATTACAGGCCCCCAGGCTGGACCAAAATATAATTATGTCCAGCTCCGAGTCCGACCATTCATGTTTAATCACAAAGCTTACATTCCAATTCTTCTGAAACAGTTGAGCTGCTCACACATTCACCAAAGCTCCCACATTATAAGCTTGTCGAGAAAATACAGCCTCTTAGGTTAGAAGTATAAAGATTAATTGATTAGGATTCTAAGGATATAACCTTCATACAGAGCCCAATGGAGTAAAGAAATCTACCTCAACACCACAGCATATATATAATAGAGCTGCAGTGTGTAAAAAGACATTCAATTTGAGGACTTTTGACTGAATAAAAAACTCATGTTAACGAATTGCTACTCATTGACTTTATAGTAAACTGTTCAGAAATTAATATTTTCAATATTTCACAAACAAGTAATTCATTATTTGGAGCAATCTCATAAAATCTTTCCCAATTCTACTCAATTATTATATACAGCATAAAGTACAGCATGTAAAAATACATAATAATAACTTTTTTTATTCAATTTTATAAACAACTTGTAGATTCATAATAGGAAATCCAAATACTTTCATAAAAACAACCTGTAGATTAACAATGGAAAGTGATCAATCCAAATCATACTTTTATTAGCTTAGTACATGTACCTGTATCGGTACTCCCTTTGTATAATGCTACCTGTACATGTAAGTCCATACCATTACACAGAGGGGCTATCTTGGCATCGGCTGGATTTCACCACCTCCTCCAAACAACCTAACTACTAAGCTTTCCTTGTCCAAGCTTGCAGTCAAAGCCCAATTTATATCTATTTATATTTATATCTCCAGACTCAATTTGTGAAGGCTAAAATCCTCATTCTTTAACAATCTGGCTTCTTCAAGATTTCTTTTTTCGTTTACAATGATGGAATTGTAGAAATTACTCTTAGAATGTTATCTGCACGGACAATACTTTCAAAAAACATCAACCCTCAGTCCCTGTGCGTTTGAAGTTTGACGCGGGACTAACATTGCACGATGGTGAAATAACATCAAGTTTGCGTTTTGTTTGACAAAGCAACAACATTATTCAATCTAGTTAAAAGACATGGAGCCTAAAAAAGAGCACATCAACAGTGTAAATTCCATTTTAATAAGGAACATTGTGTGGGGATTTTGTAAACTGGAACTCGAAAAATTCTACCAACTTTGCTGCTTGACCAGGACGTCAGTTGCTTGAACATTATTTCTTAAATAAACAACCTATAGTGTATAGATTTACAATGAGAAATCCAAATCATGCTTTTATTGATTGATTGATTGGTGTTTTATGCCATGCTTTAGGGCATTTTACTTATATGATGGCAGTCATACTTTTATTTATCAGTGAGTAAACAGCCTGTAGATTTACATGAGAAATACAAATCATACTTTTATAACCAATTAATAAACTTTTCTTATTGATCTCAGCTGTGTAGTTTTGTTTTTTTTGTTGCTGTTGTTATATAGTGTACATCTACATGTTACAAATGTACACATATTGATTTTGAGTAGATGCAGTGCTGCTAAATGTACTACTTCACGCATAGAAATACATGATCAGTTTAGCTGACAGGAACTTGTTTGTATAATACTACGTGCACTAAAACATACTCACTTATTCACATCGTTTCTTAGATGTTTTCCAATCTTGGAAAAGAATTCCATATCCCAGGTTATGTTCATTGTTATTCTCATCCCGTGTTTTACCAACATACCCAGCTTCGTTATTCCAGTTGATCCCTATTTTTTAACCACTGAGGTTGCCAGTCTGAGGCTCAAACCAGGACTCCAGCCCCTGTACCATTCATTTGTCACAGAAAGTTTTTTAGTGAAAAAAAATTTGCTTGCCTTCACCGATAATAATACACAAGTTAAAATTCAATATTAAAATGTGTGCAACACAAGCACATATAAAAAAAAAAAAAATCAAAAATTATCAGGTAGTACTTAATTAATAGACTCAAGTTATCACAATTTTGGAGTAGAAAGATATCCCAATATTTAAGAATGGCATGAAAGAAAATTAACTTTAAATTAGCCTGATTAGATAATGTAAAAACAAACTGTGGCCTGATCAGATCATGTAAAAACAAACTGTGGTCTGATTACAGTGATTAGATAATGTAAAAACAAACTGTGACCAAACAAATGGCAGAGTGAAGCTGGAGTCCTGGTCAGCAGTCTATCCTTTTCTCCTGGTAAGTTTGTCCTGGATTCACCTTAGGTTCTATACCTTACAACATATTAGGTGATCCCAAGTGCAGGAAAACTCTACCAGGAGGGTAGAGAAGGGGGGTCTCGATATTGACTTTAAGCTCTCGGCATGACGAATTGATCTGTCCTTATACTGGCCTAGAGAATGCCTAGCATGTTAAAATGGATACCTCATACTCATCACTGATTGGTTGATGACAGTAACTAGATAAGCCAGGTTTTCACAATTTGCTGGATTAGTCAGCATTTTGGATTACTTTTCTTTTATAATTAAATAATGTCAATGAGACAAAATAATCCTATTTATTAATTTATATGTACATGTACATTTTTTTTTTTGCTTTGCTTTTGAAGATGTTATGATTATCTTGGGCAATGTACATATGTGTTGTATTAGAGCACATCATAATGTATATGTTAACTCTTGATTTCTAGTCTAAGAAAAAATAAATTTTCTAAACTGGCTGACAGACACATGACGTTAGCATAAAAGTGTCAAGAATCAATTTGGTTCCAGATAAAATCTGGGTGCTTGAATATTACACTCCGAAATTAATGAAAATAGACAAATATTTTTACGCTCCCAAATTAATGACAAAAATAGATATTTTTCTAAAATTTATCTCCAAATCATGACAAAAGGGTATAGTATCTGATTACATGTAGATGTTGTGTGATTGGTCTGCTGTATTTGGGATGGGAACTTGCCTTTTTTTTTTCCTTTTTATTAACTAAATGGGAAGTTTGTACAATCAACTAATCCTATTTAACAACATGTTGGACAACTCTGTGTATAAAGCATGGGTGGAAGCAGGTTAGGAAAAACTGGGTGACCTGATTTCCATGTTATCCAGTAGAGAATAGAGAAAATGTGGAGCAAATCAATTCTAGGGAACTGCCCACTACCCATGCATGTACTCTAGACTCTATATATAACCTTGTGCAACCACTGGACACTATTAGAAAAGTTCCAGGTCATGCAAATA
>JARFOD010141784.1:0-13068 GCA_031763545.1 Mopalia muscosa
TGCTCTCCAAAGTCGTCAGCATCTCCAGTGTCACCAAAGTTAAGTTGGAATACAGGTAAGTCATTTTTGTTTGACAAGAATCCTTTATCAGTTCTGGTAAAATGAATGCAAATCACACATTAACGGATAAGCAAAGTTTTATTGCAATAGGTTCTCTTCTTCACGTTCGTCATTTTTTTTTAATGAAGATCTGATATTGATAGGAAACGAAACTTTGATCGGAACGCATGTCATCCTTTTTATTTTAAAAGCTCAAAACATTAACAGTTTGTCAAAGTGTGATTGGAATGTATAATATTATTTTATGTTATAAAGCTTTTAACGGTAACAGGCAATTTGTTTGGGGTACTTGATGTTTATTTTATGTGATAAACTTTTTAAAAAACCTTAACCGGCAACCAAGTTTGTTTGCAATTCATGACGTTTATTTTATGTAATTTAGCTTTAAAAAAAACTTAACAGACAACCAAAGTTTGCTTGGAATGCCTAACGTTTATTTTATGTAGTTAGGGGTTTCAGTATGAGCCAGAGGTCTTAGTTAGGTTTTTTTGTCGACATGTTGAGTCAAAACCCGAAACGCCGCAGGAGTCGAAGGTTTTTTACGAGGCATTTAAATGACGACAGAGGTCTTAAAAACCCATTAACTACGGCCGATGTCGAGGGTTTACACTCCATTCTAACCCGAAAAAAGACAGAAAAATAGCTCTCCCGCGGCCTCAAAAGTGGCTTTTCCTAATTTCCCCCTTGTATGCAGCAAACTGTCAGCACTCAATCAGAAGTTACCGCCCCTGGCATCGAGTGTTGCCATGACAACACCATCAGACTGCTGAGACGTTAAACAGCGAAAAACGCCACAGAAAAAGTCTTCCAAAACAATTTTTATGATATTTTCATGCCATAGATTAAAGCGATTGTGAAGTAAACATGTTTTAAACTCTGTTCGCGACAACTAATTTCCTATTTGTAAAATTAAAAAACAAAAATTTGAAGTGGAGGCGGCCATGTTTGATTTTTTTATTATCGGAAATTTGATACATGATCAATCGCACGCTGGGATGAACGTGTGTTTGCCCCTTTGGGAATTGAAAATATCACAACACCACAAGTTTGTTTACGGAATAATGAATTTATTTTTTTAAAGTACTGGCTGTCTTTGAGATGGATTATAACTATTTGTATGCTCATGCAGTGCGAGTCTGTGAAGGGAGGGAGGCGGAACTGCGATAAAAAAGCGGTCATTGTTGTCTCATTAAGACCGCTGAGTTGTGTTCCTTGTTGTGTATATTTGCGCACGGCACGTAAGTCCAATGGTAAAAATATAACGTAATATATATTTAAAAATAGCAATGAAATTATATTAAATATATACATCATAGCTTCTCTACATAGTAAAAAATAACACCGTAAGTATGTCTAATATAGGTTTAAAATAAAGACACAAATTTGTCCCACACTTTATTGATTTCAATACAAGTATCTATGTTTACACAGGTTTAACCTGTTTATGAGAAATTACTCTTTTAAGTTTCGTTTTCTCAACTAGGTTTCAACATTTGAAGTTTGACATGTTCCAGATAATGTCCCAAAACGTTCTACTAGCAGAAGATTTGGTAACATCTCCTGTCTGAATAACCTTCTGATGTTCCTTCAATCCTTGGAATAAAGTTTTGCAAGTTTCACCAGAAATTTGTCCTCCACAATCACACGTTATGTTATAAACTTTGCTCTTCACATTAATATGAGGGACAGAGTCTTTAACATCAGCTCAAGTGTTATGCCCCCAGAAAAGGTTACTCTATATCCATTATTACATAATATACCGCTAAGATTGTATACCTCTAAGTCCGGTTACATAGGGTCATTTATAGCCTCTATACAAGTATATTGTTTTAATCTGCCTTTAAAAAAATACATTACTTCTTTGTTGCTTGTGGCTTTACTGTTCTTTCATATTTTACCGCGCTGGATATCGACTGCGCACGCGTCTTTCTAAATCATCCCTCAAATGTTCTATTGGGTTCAAACCTGGCGATTTGGGCGGCCAGGGCAACACTATTACGTTCTGGTTGTTTGTACTCAACAGTAGCACGAGTTGTGTGTGGCCGAGCGTTGTTGTGCTGAACACTTCTCTACAGAGGTCCATTATGGGCAGCATGTGTGGTGTCTAAACCTCATCTCTGTATCGAGCGGCGTTAAGGTTGCCAGGGATGTGCACCAGTTGAGTTTTTTGGGCGCAGGATATGGCACCCCACATCATCACACTTCCTCCGCCGAAATTGTCGACCTCAAGGACGCAGTTCTTTACGAACCTCTCATTCCGGCGTCTGTAGACACGTGTACAACCATCTCTTCTCTACAGCTTGAATATGGATTCATAGCTAAACCAGACTCTCCTCCAGTTTCTCAGGTTCCAGTCCCTTAATCCGTTGCACCATCGGACCCTTGCACGTCGATGCTGTTGTCTCAGTGCTACGATTAAGTAAGGACCTCTGGCGCGTAAGCCGTTTTGAGACCTGGGACATTTGATGCGGTTTTCTGTTGCTGTTATGGTCCTGTTTCTTAGATGAAGTAACCGGATGTAGCGATCTTGGGCAGCTGTTGTGACCCTAGGTCGACCAGAACGTTGACAGTCAACATGGCACACCAATGGGCTCCCCACTATCCCCAGTAGTTGCTGACATTTACAGGAGCCGATTATAAATTGTGGCTCTAAAACTAGATTGATAGCATTACCATACCGACCTGTTTTAAAATGGTACATATAGACATATTATTGAATAAATATCACCTCGGCCAGATTAAATCTCTCTGAGACTCACCCGTGCCGGGGCTGACAGCTTACAGTACGTCGCCTAGACGACCGACCCATATTATGACGTTTTTATATCTGGGCGAAATATGACGTTTAGTAATGACGCGCTCTTATTCCGACGTCACACATCCTCATATTTTCAGACGCCAACACGTCATCGTTGTCGTGATGTCATAATAACACCAAGTCACCGGTTGAATAGGTTCCCATCGAGCCAGTCGCTAGGTAGGCTGCAAAGTGGAGGCGGCAGGCGGATATATTGCCGAGAGGAACCGGGAGATATCTGACTTATGCTCTGACTTCTGTACTAGTGAGTAGCCTAGGCCTATACATGTGTTAATTTACCAAACGATTGGAAAAAATTAAACACAGAACAAAAATCATTGACATAAAACGATTTGAAAGAGACGTTCCTACAGAATACTTAAACAATACTTAAACAACAACAACAACAACAGTCCAGGGGCCCGTTTCTCGAAAGCGTATTAGCCACTAACACCAGATTAAAACACTAATATAGGATTAGAGATAGACCCTTAACCTGGCGTGGCGTAATCTAATATACGATGAGGTTAATAGCGCTTCGAACAGCCTGGCCCAGGCTATAGTTCCAGAACGCTGCCTAGGCTCGTTGATCTTAGTTACCATGACGACAAAATACATTCAGTAATGGTAGCTTTGGCAATTACGATGAATTTAGGCTAAGCTCACTTTGTGGAACGTGCACCAGAGCAGGCCGTTTAACTGTCTGACCAAAACCATGGTCCGTTTATTTGCATCGATCTTAGCAAAAAAAAAAATGTTATTTGTAAACCTTATAGAGGTCTATAAAGAGGTCAAACTATTCGACCCTCGATGATAACATTGTATAATTTCTTTCCTTGCAGTCTCGGGAACTCCATACTGTCTAGACTAAGCAACCGCTCATTTCTTGATCATTCGCCAACGGAGGTATGTCTGCTGCACAACTCACCTCTGACTGACCCGGATTTGACACAAGATTGAGCTGAGTTACAACAAGATGGACAGCGAGCGAACTCCACTGGGCTATATGCCGAAGTATATCAACAGAGGTTTACGGAAATCATGGCGACGCCTCGTCGACAAAATGCCACAACAAAAGTTTACCTGCATAGCTTTTTTGATGCGAATGGCGTCAGCTTGGGGGAGGACACAATGGAAAGATGAAGGAATTCAAAATCTGCAAGGAATTCACGACGTCTACATGCTGGCTTTCTCTGTGTTGGCTGTTAGTAGTCTGTACGGTCGTTTGCTAACGAGGATAATATATTCAATCGTCTACCTACTAATATGCTTGCTGATCGCTGTTGAGAATGTATTGTCCGTGGTTGAAACGATCCCTGTCTACATTTTAGAGTCTGTTCTCGGGGGATTTCAGGCTGGGATTTTCTACACAGCTGAACATTTCATCGCTGTCATTTTCATCATTTCATATATAAGTGTCATCTACAAAGACGACTTGTCCGACATGAAGGAAGTTTTCTTGAGGTTCTGTGGTTTTTGGTACGAACAGCCGCCTGATGAAGGAGAGCCGGCCAAATCAGAGCACAGCCGCTGCATCATCTGCTTAGAGAGCCGAAAAGAGGTGGCGCTGCAGCCTTGTGGACATGCGCAGTTTTGTAAATCTTGCACGCGCCGCCTCATGTCCACCTCAAAGCAGTGTCCAGTCTGTAGAAAGGATATCAGTAAAACAATGAACATATTTATTTAGAAGAAAACATAATAATTTAACAAAGAACAATTAAGGACGCTGTACTTCTTCGTAATTCTCATTCGAAATAATGTATTTATCTTATAAAAAAAAAATTAAAGTAGAAATTTTATATCGTTGTTGGGATAAAAATGATTTAAGTATGATCTGCATAAAACGACAAAATTATTTCAAATTTAACCTTTTGCGTTTGTTTTTGTCACCCCCATTTGTGAGATGTGTCATTCTCTTGGTTGAGGTGCATGGGATGAATTCCCTATATACCTGTATTCAATTTATATCATCACATCCTCACATTTTGTAGAACGCACTGCTGTAGGGCTTACTTGCTGAGGCCATGCTTTTGGCGATTTTTGGAGAAACAGCTAAACAAACATTTGATTAAAACCGTTGATGTCTTACCTCCATTAATTGCGTCGAATGTAGTGATATTCGGTAAATATTACTAAATAACTCAAAATTGTGATTAGGTATAAATACACCTCGACTATGCTAGTAGGTCCATTTGCTGTAAATCCATCCAATTCCTTTTATAAAGGAATTATTCTTAAATCAAAATGTTTTACAATTTTTGGTTGACCCATTTTATACATTTTCAAATTTTTAAGCCACTGGAATTTTGCAACTGTGGCTGAACGTAAGGCTCCGCCTTCAGACTTCCTGGCAAGATAGTGATGGTGCGTTTGTTTCAAAGTTGTCGTCTGCCCTGAAAAACCGGGCGGTACTGGCTACAAAATGCATGTCACCACCTGAAATACGAAAAATGTGCCCCTAATGGAATCTTTTAAGGTTCTTCAAATATGGCTCTGGTGGAACCCTTTGTGGTTCTGTAGGGAACCCTCACAGCAGCTGTTTCAAGTATTTCTCCAATTCTTCTTATATTAAACAACCGTTTTTGACCTAATGGTTCCATATAGAACCATCCTCTTTTCTAAAGAACCCTAAAAAAACCCAGTATTTCCAAGAGTGTATCTAAAACTGGTTGCAATATCTGGCCGAGCCTTTGTTATTCTGTCATTCCTTGCTACCTCAAACTGAATCCAAGAGAGGGCTTATATAACAATCTTTATAGTGAGTATAGTCAAAGGTAAGTCTGTTTAATATTAATATTAGCTGTTTGTTGTGCACAGCATTATTACACTTCTGTAAAAATAGAGTTTCATATTGGGCTATTGTAGAAACAAGAAGCCGTTTACACATCGACTACAAACAAGCGTTGCGCCCTGTTAATTAACACGTCTGTGTATGTCTGAACATCCCCGGACATTTCCTACCGTAAATAACCTCCGACGAAAAGCTCAGAAAAAGCTAAGTCCGGCCGATATTGAATACTCATGAGCTACACCGCTCTCCACTGTTTGGAGACACATTTGAGTTTACTATGTTCCCATGCTGTCCGCTGCTGTTTACATTGTGTATGTTCCTTATATCCCTGAGTTCCTAATTTGTTCAAATAATTAACAGTTTACTTGTCAGTTAGCTATCTCGGTCTTTCTAGTTATCATACGGATAACGAAACAGATTTGCTTTCATCAGACTCAGTTATCCACGTGTTTTTTGTTTCTGTCTGAAGGCTATCCTTGTGTAGATATGATGATGTCATTGGAGCTACATCATTAGTAAAATACTTACAGCAGACGAAATTTGAATTATTTGCAACAAGTCATACATAAAAAAGGTACTGTTTAAATGTAATTTTATTCAAGAAACGGGCTTGTTCAGAATGTTTTTTTTTTTTTTATAAATCAGCGTAGTACGTTGGTTGATTTCGACGCATGCGCGACAAAACATCCGGCGGTTAACATTACAGGTATTCCTGTAGTATTATTGCTTCCATTCACCTCTGAGATAACTGTACCGGTACGAAAAGTGTCAAAGGATGTTCCGACACGGCGTCTTTGATGATGTCAGGACTCGTAATTGGGACTAAGATAGTATATTTTATGTATAGCCTACTTTTCATCATGTGTTTAGACCGCCACTTTCTAATTCTAAGAAAACTCCAATCTGATTGGGTGAGGAGTACCGTCTCATGATATAGCAAATACAACCCATCTGGGTCTTGCCTTAATGGCTGACTGAAATAAGAACTGTACATTGCAGCCTCCTATAACATAAACAGGTAAAAAGCGCAGACACCCGCTGTACTTGTGCTTTTGTCTTTGCTGTTTCTTGATGAGAAGTGTATTGATAAAAGACATAAATGTGATATAAAAACAACTCAATTTGTATATCAAACAAACGCTTAAAAGTTTACATTAATTGTTTGCTTCAAACCTGGCATCTAACAGGATTAGACACAAGGACTCGGGATATCATATCCCAATTGGCATATTACATCCCAATTGGGGGTTCCGAATATCCCAATTGAGATATTTTTCCAATCAAAACAAGTTTTTCACTACCATTCCTCCGAACGCATCATGGTGGGCGCACGTGTTTCTTCCTTAACCATTCTGACAACCGTTCCAAATAATTTTCGCCCCACTTGGGGTAAATTTCCACTGAGAACGAATTAAAACTACCAACCCTATGTTTACGTTACTAATTACAGGCGGCTCACACCAAAATTCAACCTTCTTAAGCACTAAAATTGACTTGGACAGAAAGCTACTTACTCTGTTTTCTCCTAGCAGGAAGCCATTTTTGCCAAACAATACCAGCAGCGCCGCCCTGTGATGGAAAACGCAACCCCGGACTGTTCAAAGACGCTAACTACGGTGGACCTGAATTGACATGTTAACAATGGATTATTTAAACCCCTGATTCAACTGACTGCTGTTACCCAAATAAAACACTTTTAAACCCATTAAAACCAACTAACATGTTTAATGCATGACTTTTACAGTTAATAATGTGTCTTTCAGCTTAATTGTTTTAAACATTAAAAATAAATTATCAAATTAAAGATTTAATAAATATCAAAATAAATGAAAAAAGTATTTTATGAAAAAAGTATTAAACTGTTACTTTAAATGGAGATCATAATCATAGAAATGACTACATCAACATTTCCATATAGCAATACAACGTATGGACCTACAGTGATTGAAATCAAAATACATCTTTACGTGATTGAATGTTTTTATTTTGGTCTGACAAAGGATTCAACAAGTTCTGAAGAGGAAAGCGTTGAATACAGAGGAAAGACTAAACAATCTAATCCCGGAAAACACACAAAAGCGGACGCGGCTTCTTACAAGAAGCACTTCAGTGGCAAATGAGGCGTGTCTTATAAAGAAGACTCTGCTACTAGACAAGCCTCGGTTTACAAAAGAAAAAAGACACTTTTCGGAAAGGTAGAGTTGATACAGTAAAATAGTCGTATTACCTTCATTATTGTTTAAAACAGGTTTCCCTCTCCTTCTCTAGGATGAACACCAGCTCTAATTTCGTCTTCGGTGTTAAACCAACGGTCTGTTGACTGGAATGTTTTAAATGAAATGGACGTTTGAATTTCGCAACATATATACATTCTGTAACTAAAAAGGTAAAATTAAACTAAAATGTAAAATGTACGGCTACTAGTTTGTGTTCGTTATGATTCGATCTAACAAGATAATAATTGAAACGTACCGGAAACACATTCGGTTGGCATCACATTTGGTGTGAAAGGCAGGGAATTAACTATCGGTCACCACCCCCGATATGGTAGTTGGTAGAGACAGGTCAGATAGTCCAAACCACTGCTTTTCCCGGATAAATTGTCGCGACCCAACTATCTCCCTCTCCAGAGATTTTTCGGCGATGGTGACGGTTGCCGGAATGGGTTCTATTCCCAGGAGATTGTTTCTTATCTGTGAAAAAGTACACTTCTTTAATTAATTCAAAATGATTGAATGCGAAAAAATGGTTTTCGGTTACTAATTGAATTTTTCATTGCACAAAAATCGTCATACTCTACATTATTTGAATTCAGCTCAATGAACTGAAAACGTGTACTGGAGGGGATGGCTTTCTGGTCATAAGATCAGAAATTGGAAAGGCATAGCACCAACGGAACAAATCGCTGGTTGAACATAAATCACCTAAGGTACGTTCGAATTTCGTCCAGGGACCCATGTAAGCATTAATCGATCTTGAGCATTTTTCAATAAACTACCGGTAGGCAATAACACGTTTTATCTGCAAAACAAATTCCACTTTGTGTAATTTGATAAAAATATTTTTAAAAAAGAACTTTATGGAAGTTTCTTCTTATTTTTTCCAGCCAAGTACATCAACAACTTGGTGTTCGGGAAGAGGGATCATGCACAAGCTCCACCCAGACGGAGGATCTGCCGGGTGTGAAAGGCTCTCAAAGGGCATCAGCCCAGCCGGATGGAGGAGCCGTGTGTGTGGTGCCGATTTTTTGGACGATGGGGGAAAATAATTTGGGTGGGGTGCAGTGAACCAAATTGTGAATACTGGGCTCACTGCAGGTGTATTGGGTGGGTATTGAAAATGGGGAGGAAAATCCCTAAATATGTGGAGAATTTTTGCCCTGAGCACAGGGAATAAATGTATTCAGTGTATTATTCTGTCTCAAGAAGTTATTTATTGTCGTTATCGTTTACTTTCGGGGGATCGAAGTTTTGATCTTGTGTCTAAGTGCAGTAAATACAATGCATTATTTTAGCCAATGAAATTGGAAGATGTTTAGTCATTGTCAAATGGGAACGTGCGTACCAAGTATATAGAACTGTGTAGTGAGCCAATCAGAAAGCAGTTTGTAAATTAACCTGTGATGACAAACATATTCGACACCATACTGATGGACAGATCGACATGGAGGTACACCACGGCTGGTGATTTAAGTTTTAATGACAGATTTGCGAGTATTATTTCTTCATAGCATTTTAATGACCGACATGATAAGCAAATATGAAGAAGAAATTACCTTTTCCAGGGTATCAATATTGCGACAACTGCGCAGCCTGTGTTTCTCCCCTTGGGCCCTTGGGGAGGAAAAACCCAAAAGTTGGCCTATCTTAGACATAAACAAGTCCCAGGAAATTCTGAAAAGGCCACGGACCATATGAATCTCAATATGCCCAGGACTAGGAAGAAACAACACATTGGGAAATTTACTGCCAAAAACAGCAGCACCTGATCCATGGATCTGGGCGTCCTGTTCAATTTCCCTCTTGTCTGTCCTTTCAAGCTCTTGTTGACATAGCAGACAAACAAGGAAGCGTTCCTGTAGCTTGGAAGCTGTGGATGACAATGTTGTACATAATATGGTTATTTGGTACAACAAATGGTATGTTAATAATTAGAAGAATTATTTATGGTCGGCTCAGTTATTATTACCTGAGCCAACGGAAGTTTGGAAGGGGTTATGTTTTTGGCTCTGTTAGTTTACTTGTTTGTAAGTTTGTTTATTTGTTAGCAGTCTCCTTCGCACAAATTGAAAGATATGTAAATTTTCATGGAAGCTTTATATCTGTCAATGGTCATGGTGACACAAAACGTAAAAGGCGGAGGTATGCACACCATTCTAGTTTTATTATTTGTTGGCACAAAAATTTATATTTGGTACCTATTTTTTAAAAAAAGCTTGAAAGAAATATGTGCTTACCAATTAATGCTGAAAAGTAAATGTCATGAAGAATACATAATCTATAAATCAATATCTGTGTAATTTCTATTTAAATAATGAATCTATTTTTTTCCAGATTACACTCACCTAACTGGAGAGCCATCCCTGCCTATGATTGTCCAGGCCCTGTGAACACCTATACCTGCTGCTTGGTAAATTGTGCCCACGACTTCTCCGACAGCTTTATAGGAGCAGGGGTTTACCATGATGGGTTCACCAATGGTGATTGATGGTGGTGATAGAGGATGAAAATGTGGGGTAGTGTTGTTTGAAAGGTCATGTTGGTGCTGGTGTGTCTGTTTTGTCAATGTCATCTTCATATCTGCCTGTAGTGTTGTTGTGTGTCTGCTGTTTACAAATGAGCTGTATGCGTGTGTTGATAAAATCTGTTTGGAATTCCGACTCTGTGTCTAATATTGAAAGATTGCTTAACAGAGCCGGAGTGGGGGATGGGAGCCATTTGTGTGGTGATAGATTCTCATTACATTGTATGTTTGTAAATGATGTTGGTGCGATGTGGATGAGTTTGGTGATGGTGTTGCAATTGGCTTTGTGATGCAATGAAACCCTCCAGTTACGTCAAAGAACCTGATTATTGTCGAAAAATGGAATGATGTCGCCAACTGGAGGGCAGTCATTAGGCACAGAGGAACTCTCAGCAATCCAAGCCTCTAATGCTGTATAAGATCCACATGGGAGAACTGGAGCAATCAAATTAACATTTGCCTTGCTCTCTGTTTGGAAATATGAGATGAGGTTGATAGTGAATGATAAAGGAGTGATGATGTTAAGATTTCTGCAGTAATGGACCAAGCCAAGGCAAACTTGTTGGAACTTTTGTTGGTGTCCTTGAAATTTGTAACAGCTTTTAAAAAAACTGGTAACAAAACTGTTGGAGTTCTCAATGGTATTGAAAAAGTTCAGTTTGTCCAAACTTTCATTTTTGTACAGTTTGGTCAGCTCTTCACAGTCCTGAAGAACTTTGTGATGTACACTTTTCCCTATAGCCGCCCCAAGTTGAATCAACTCCTCTTCTGAATACGCCCCATTACTGATGAACTCGACTATTTCAGACACTTTGGGTTTTGGTTTTTTCACATGTGCTCCAAAGTTGGCACATGACTGGCATATGAAAGCACTTCGCTTCGTTAACAAACCTTCGTCTATGAGATTCTGAATATTTACTGCTGGATTGAGACCAGAAGAATCGGACCCAGCTATTTCTGCAGGAAACAATTAAGTTTTTTGGGAGGCATTGCTTTCAACAGGCCTATGTTCTGTAACAAAAATATATTTTCACATTTTAGAAAAAAAAAAAAATAAATAAATAAAAATTATATTTATATTTATTTTATTTAGCCATTTTCACTTTATCATTCAGCCATTGCCTGCTTAGCTTTATTATTATTTTGGCCCTCTGGCTAAGGACAGTTTGTTTGAAAAGTGGCAATGCTGTCTTTACGGACCACTGGGGAAAATTAACTTCCCAACATCATGGAAATGCTTCACATGTTGGTTGTGTTAGTGTCAATTATTGTTCGAATACACCATCATTATGTAAGTGAAATAACCTTAGGCACTGTGTAAAACACCAATCAATTTGTTATTTTGACTTTTTAATTGGTTGGACAAAATTGCTCTTTTACTAGATATCAAGTGTGCAAATTGATGTAGAGACATTGACATAAAATCATCACAGAGCTAAAACCACAAAACCAATTTTTAACAGATGGTTAATTTGAAGACACTTAGTGGAGAAGTAAAAAAAAAACATGTCTGCAGATTGCCATGATGTCTTTTGCATTTATTAGAACAATTGGGTTCATTGGCTACACTGCACTGATAGGGCACAGTTATGCCGAAACATGTTCATTGTTTGGTTATAAAAAAGTTTCATTTACTTAAGGTAACTAGTCAGACATTTTCCAAGCCATATTGTCAACAGGCTATTTATATTTATTGTTAATTTAAAATTCCATGCTTATTTTGTTACATTTTTTTGTGGTTTTTTTTTTGCTTTTAACCAACAGCAAAAATATTTATGATCGACCAATTTTATTTGACAAAACATGACTAAATCTCATCTATACGCTTACATGACCTAATTGGTACTAGAATATGGCATATGATAATTTGGCAGGGAGACATTTGGACCATGGAATAAATGAAGACAAAGGGATTCAAATAAAAATATAAAATCTTAAACTGTATATGAATATAAATGTTATAAATACACTGTTGTTCAGAAGTTGATCATTATGCTTGATAACAATGTTAGTAACTACATCGAAACGGCGCTCTGATATTGAACATAAGTTGTCATCCATACAAGTGTTATGTTGAAAGACCTCATGCCATGCAAATTATTATATCTTTATATAATATAATCACACTTAAAGTCATAGAAATAGTTTACTGCTTAAATCTGGGATAAGTATAGATAGCATAAATCAACAAGTGGCATAAATACAATTAATTAACACATACAATACTTGAAATACACAAGGTGTGATTTAAACAGATTATTGGCACCACCAAATCTATAAGACAGTATCACCTGTCAAATCTACAAATAGGTAATAAACACTTGCCTCTTCTAAAATAAAGAACAAAGAAGACTTGAAAAATGTTTAACTCCTGATAATATATAAAGCCATACAAAGAAATACCAGGGAATCAATGCAAAACAATAAATAGAACATTGCATTAATCACAACATTTATGCAACAACCTGGGATTACAATATAGGCCTACAACAAAAAAAAAAAAAAAACATTACAAAAAAAACCCCAAAACACTACAATATACATATATTGTAATCCCAGCATGAACAGCAATAATACGAACAAGTTTTGACTGTCAAATGTCCCAGGTTAAAAGACAAATCAAGAACGAACCAAAATTAATAAAACTAATATACGTTAAAACATGATAATGTTGTCA
>JARFOD010141795.1:0-13068 GCA_031763545.1 Mopalia muscosa
CTATCCAATGACACCAGTTTAATTCCTCGGCAAATCAATGATTTGCCACAACTCGTCTCAATAGGCGAAACAGATTAGGTTAAAATACATTCGAGCTGAAACTTAAGTGACCAATAAGTGCCACAACAGTAAGCCACGTTTTTTATGATTCCAGCAGAAACAGAGAAACTGTACATACAATTGCGTCTGTCCATGACATGCGTCTACGATAGGAATCACATATACTAGATTATCATATATGTCCACTTATCACATCATCCCATGGAGTGGTTCGCTTTATTAGCCTAATGACATTTGTAATACTATAATACCCACTGATGAGTTTCACAAAGAAGAATAAACAAACAAAACCAATAAAAGATATACATGGTGATTCAATATTTTTATTTCGTTTAAAACCATTGTCAGGAATGAATAATATATGTACATAAGATGTATATATTCTTGGATATATGTTTGTCTTCTGGTTAATACATGGCGTTAAAGGTCCATATACAAGGGTCAAAGATACGGGCTTAAAACAACATACAGGCTAGTAACATTTAGGAAACCCAAGTATAACAGCAAGTACTGGTCAGCATAGACAGTACTTTTTGTACATGTCATTTTTGTCCCAGTGAGTATACCTTTGGATAGAAGTAAAATGGTGAAGAGATTAAACTTATAATTGGTAGGGGGGAGGGCGGAAGGTTAAGGAAGGGAAAAAACAAAATATGTTATCGAAACTTATTCATTAAAAGGTAAATGAAATGTTTATCCATGGCTGTACATAAACAATAAAAATATCTGTAGGTGAGTAGTGTGTGCTTGTATGTAATATGTATGTACATTTATGTAAATTTATTATATCTTTGTATTCATTGGATTTTTGCTTATATCCACGTGTTTGTAATTATATCACTTTGTTTAAATATTGTATTTTATATGAATGAAGGCAGTTAATGGGACTAGTTCTCGTTGGTCATCCCTGAAACAAATAAAATTAGATAGCGATTGCCGAAAAATTTTGATATTATGATATTAAGTATCACAGGATACAGCAAAAATGTGACAGCTTTATAGTGAGGTGATATTTGACGTAGTCAGAAAAAGAAAAGAAATTGTTTTATTTTATGCAGTACTTATACATCGCCCTTAGTTATAAAGATGAACGACCCTGTTAATAATAAGCTTGTAGCAGTAGCATAACATAAATAACAATAACACCAAACAAACGCCATAGCATTGCTCTCGTTAGTCCTTTTTTCTTTCTACATAGGAAGTAATCGCATTTATTCTGATTGTCTCAGTCGATGTGAACAGTCCAGTGAATCGGACAGAGCAGCGGTGAAACGCAAGTCAACAGTGAAATTACAGAGGTAATAAAACTTAGTTATCAAATCCAACAAAAGCGGTCTGTCAATTCATAACAGAATTACCAACATTGGCACTGTTTCAAAACCTGTCAATAAAAGTACAATGAGATACGGTTGGGTGACTTATAGAGAAGTTAAATAAGTTAGCGTAGCCAGACTCACGAGTCTAATTCCTCGTCTTGTCTCTCAGATGATAAGGGTCGTGTGTCAGAACGGAAAAAAACAATGATGTGCCGCAACTGGTCTCAGTGGGATTGGGTTAAAATACTTTAGAGCATAAAAATAATGACCAATACATGTCAAATCAGAAATCCCCATTCTTGATAAAAAATATTAAGTGCTAGGGCTAAAAATATCTAATTCACGAAGCTACGTATGTAAGCTCACAATACGCTTTCGGAAAATGGCATTATTCCATAGACGTTAATTAATGTAGAGCGAAGGGTGTCTTTGTGGTTACGAGATAGCCTAATTACGTTAGTATCGTTATTCTCACGTGTCTAATTCTTTGACATGTGTCTCAGATTAACAGCCTCCTGTATCAGAACTGACAAAACACACTTAAATTAGATGCAAACAATAGCCTCAAAATGGTCATATAATGGTTAACCAATGTCAAAGCAAAGTTTGCAGCATTTTGCCTATGTCTACAAACTAGTAGAAAATGTACGACGTTTTTTTGTTTAATAAATATATATTTTGACTAAACATCGAGCGAAGATTTTGCTTACCTCCACCGGGATTCGAACCTGGACCTTTGGGTTACTATAGGTAAGTATATTTAAGCTCGCAAGTCTAATTCCTGGGCTTATATCTCGGATTATAACTGTTATATATCACCAACCTTACAACACACCACAGATGGATAAATAAATATGGACAGAAAACATTCTAGCATAAACATGATGATCTGTCATCATATCTGTAATCCAAGAGAAAAATTTTCATTTTGCCAGTCTTTTACCAAATACAGACACAGTGTATTATTGTAGTCAAAAATCTATACCACTCATCTACCAGTAAAGATAATAGTTGTCTTCGAGCAAGCGCATCCTATCATTTATGTCTGCTCCTCACATCCACTAATGGAGATATTCACTAAAGGGATCAATGGCCTCCATTAACCTGAGCAATAAAACGATTCTATGAAGTGTGAGAGACAAACCTTCGAAGAGATCTAAGAACCCGTCCCAGAGTAAATTACACGATTAAATGGCTAACAGTCTCAATCTGGACATGGTACTGGTCAATATCTTATCATTGTTGCCCTGTAGTTCCCACCGAGCTGAATGAAACTATTAAGCCTATTTGTATTGCGTATTTGTGGCTCCCTTGAAACTGAACGTCAGTTATTTATCAAACAATATTGTCAATATTCAATAACCAATCAAACACATAAACTAACGAACGTATCTGAAGGTCAACGGGCGGATTCGAATCCGTAGAAGATACATCGAGTTTGGATTGGCTGGTCCATACGCTCACCACTAAGCCACTGTCACTATCATGTCTAATAAACAATCAGAAAAAGGTTACCCAGATCAAACAATATGTATATCTGGGTCTTGTCAGCAGGGTTGAAACACGAAAGAAGATTAAGCTATCAAACTCCACAAAATGTTACTTATTAGCCTAGAATGAAATGTGAAGCAACTGCACTATTTCAAAGATTGTTGTCACTCTGAAAACACTTGTTAGGTATGTATCGGAATCACGTTATAACCAGTTCCGAGTCATAGAAGTATTTCAAGTTAGGGAAACGAGTGGGATGATCGTGAGATCCTTCAAATTGCCTGAAGTATCAACGAATTTACCGTTATCTATTTCAGAAATCTCTACCTTTAGGATACTCTAGCATGAAGGATGTAAAACTATCGTAAAATAGATCTCGAATACATTTTACCCGTTTTCTCTGCTTTCATTTTTGTGTACCGTACATTAGAAAATGCCTACTCCTCAACTGTTTTTATACCTACAACTCTGATTTTTTGCACACTTCATCTTAACATATAAAACTAAAAAAACGTCATTAAGATTATATCCCTTCATCCTAATCACACCGTAATTATTATTTTTTGTGTCTTTTACTATACTATATTCACTTTATATTGTAGCTCTATCTAGGCATCACCACTAACCATGCTATATCTATTTCCTTTCCTTATATAATTCATCAGGTAACATGTATGTGTATATATCTTATATGAATTTCAGACTACTAATTTTGTGTCTTTCTCACAGGTTCCTCCTACATCCTTACATATCTACAAACTATTAGAATTTATTTTTCTTCATCATTATCTCTATTTTATTCCATTATGGTGCCGGACAGATTATTTCTCTCTTACTCCAGACAGTATATTACTTATAGGTAGTTACTTTGGAACTTAATCCTCTTATTATATATGTAGTAAGTTATAGATATCTTATCTATACCACACTGTTCAACAGAACATTATACCTTGTTTATTTAACTACTATTCATACTGTTATATAGCTTCACCTCGCCTATTTTTCTTTAGTCAGTTTTACACCTGATGAAGTTACAGGCATATGTATCGAAACGTTGTGTTCTATCACAAAGCAAGAAGTGGTTATCCAGAAATTGTATAATTATGTAACTCCACTTCTAAATGTCGTTTAAAACTTATGCATGCTGTGTCTATAGAGGGCACACAATATACAAAGGATTGTTTTTAACTATCGATATCTTGTTCCTTGTGAGCTTTTGGAGGAGCTTATCGTTTTAGTTTCGAAATTTGTATGAAAACCCCCATGGATTAAGGTTGAGTTTAGGGCAAAGTTTCGTTTAGAGTTAGTTTCAGGATTAGGTTTAATATACACCCTAACCCAGAACTAAAATGTCCCGTATATCTTACATGACAGATCGGCCAGTTTCTTACAATTTTTGTTCTTCAGTATTTATTGATGGTTTTTGCTGTCGGTCTGTACTTGTATAGACCTGACTGTACTCGGTCTAAAACTGCTTCATTTTTAATCAATTTTTTATGAGACAAAATGAAACAAATGGAATTCTCAACGAATAACCTCAGACTTTGACAGGTTTCAATTACATGTAAACTCACATGTCTGAACCCGTGCTGAAACCAATACAAAACGTTCGTGTCCAGGCAGATATTTTGCGCTGGGTCCTATCCATCCTCCCTATATATTATTGTTTTGTGAAACCTGATTGGTATTTCCTATTAAATGGTATATCACTTATATGACGGTGGTGTATTCCAACTATAATTGACACTACCATAACCTATATGACAAGATGTGAAGCGTTTCCATATTGTAGGAACGTTAATTTTCCTCAAGTACTAAGAAAGACAGTATTGGCACTCAAACAAACTGCCTCTAGCCAGAGGGCTTTTGTGATATAAAGAAGGCCAAGTCAAAATGGCAAAATGTCATTATCATTATTGAGACTTATTAGCGGATAACATTACATCTTGTAAAATAAATTAGTGCGGATCTTCTCTTCGTCTGAATATTGCGACATATCTGGATATGTCCTATTATATACAATACAACACAAAATGCTCAGTCACGGTGACCTCTAGACTGGTCAGAAGATAAAGCGCTGCCGCTCTATCAAGGTCAATCAACCTTGAATACCGTTTACATAGAATTTATAAACAAATGGGGTATATCAATTTCACGTTAAAAAAAACATAGTTGCTAAGACATGTCACAACAACAAAAATTAACCAGAGATATAAGACGTGTGTCTCAGCCTACCAGTAATACAGAAAACACTCGAGGATAGAAACATTCCCCCAGCATCTATCTGGTAAGTAAGAGGCACGGCCACCTGGCTTGTAAGTGTTTGATAGTAAATAAAATACGTTACTGCAAAAAATAATAGTTTTTTTTTTAGCTTAATTATATAGTTTGAGACTTATTTAGAGTCGAGAAATTGTTGCACGAATGATTGTCCCCATCGATACGTAATACTATACACTGCAGTGTATGGTACAGTAAAGTATAGTACAAATCCATACATTTTGTAAATGTTTTTTTTTCTTGCCTTATTGTTTATCACTCTACTCTAAATGAGTATCAAACTTTATAATAACGTATTTTATTTACTGTCAAACACTTACAAGCCAGGCGACCGTGGTAAGATCATGAAGTTTAAGGACCGCTAGTCCGGAGTAAAAAAAACGGGCCCTTTCTTTTCGTGACTTTTGCGGTTACTTCTAAATAATGATTATATTAACAACACAGGAGGACTTTAAAATTCTAAATATATTGTTATATTATGATTCATGTTATTTTATATTATCTTAAAAAAACATAAATGCACTTTGTTTTTTATAACAATTGTTACTGTTGGAATCTTGCTTTAATTCCTTCCGCCTGTTGAATTACGCATTTTACAGTTTAAATCTAAAAAAAAATATTACATTTTTTGTAATTTTGTTTGCATTATCAAGATTGTGAAAAGAAGATTTCAGAAAGGTAAAAAAAAGAAAAAGTCAAACTTGACCACCGGAGTGGCGTTAATGGGAGGTTGTTTCGGTTAAAATTATAAGCAGACACTATTTTTAAAGAATATTTTCGTTCAAAAGTTTGTTATTCCATGGAGGTAAAGCGGCGGGGTAATAACTCCGCCACTTCAAAGTGTACAATGATCAGTTCCGACACACGCCTTACTGTTGGATTCGTCAGGGACGACTGAGCACGAGTTGTGCTCAAAGGCTTGATTTACGCATGCGCACATATATATTGACGTGACGTTATTCGCTTAATGGTCCAGGCGGTTAAAATCCCATTGTGTATGTTTGATTAGGTGATAAACTCTTAACAACATAACAGTTAGCGTCAACAAGCAAAACAATGTGTGGTGCGATAATCCTTTTCAAACTTACTAGGCTGGTTCTAATCATGTTTCGATTAGCTCCAAGGGGTAAATAGTGTATACTTTAACAATTAACAAACTTTAGACCACTCCTTTTTATGACTTTTATATCTATGGACTGGTTTAACAGTTGGGAAAGAGAGATATAATGTTTTAACGAACACTGTTCAATTTGCTTTATGGTGTAGGAATAGACTCTCGACATTATGCGGAAGTTATTCAAATTGAAACTTTAAAATACTGAAGATTTGAGCAAATTTCACAATGTTAATCAAATTGGTCAATTTTCCATTTTTAAATAGCCGATTTTACTAAAACCTTGTCACCCTTACTCAATTAGCCTATACGATATAATAGATCATTCAAATATGAAACAATATTCATATTTTGGGAAATCTTTCTGATGCGGAAATATGTGTAAACTGACAAAAACTGTAAATCTTCTTTTACAAAACAATATTTTAAAATCATTATAATTCAAAAAACATTTAGTCACTTTTATGTGAGTAACTAATGTCATGATATCGTGTAAGGTACAGATTACGAATTTTGTAAATGCGCATAAAACAAATCGACGCCCTTTTGTGTATATGTTATGCGCATGTAGGATGTTGCCCTTACGCTGACAAATCTAAAAATATATATCTTGTGATTCTTTTCTGTGGGAACTGGTCAGTGAACATCAAAGCAGCAGCTGAGGCAGTCAAATCTGTTCAGCTTTCAATAAAACAGCGGAATAGTCCAGCACGGTCGCCTGTCCTGACTAGCGAGTTGTTCCTCCTTCTGCTTTACCTCCATAGTTATAGCTAGACTACATTGCATGTTTTATTGTAGAGAACAAAATGTGTTTGTTTCCACCGGGATTCCAACTCGGTTCTTTGTGTGTTTGAAATTATTAAGATACTAAAATAAACATGCATAAAGCGGTCATATAGACCAAAACCTAAAGCTCTTACTTACACACTTGTCCACTCCTCAACAAATCATTTGCCAAGCATCCCCAATAAAAAGACAGTTGCTGGCAGACGTACAGTGCAACAGATCATTGCAATATATTGGCCTACTTGGTGTCGCATTTTTCTGGAGTATAAGTCGCATTATGACGGGTTGACAACAAGCAAAGCAAATCAAAAACTCTCCACCTCTGTCTTTGTCGAAAGATTTTTTTTCTTAATTTTATCGTTGTAAAATATAATTTGTAATACTTGCATGGCTGTTCACATACACAAATTATAGCTTCATAAATAACATGACATTTCTACTGTTTTCAGATACTCATCGATCTGCTCATTATCAAAATGGCGTCGTTCCTTCTTCCTCTGCTGTTACTTGTTGTGGTGTCAGTGGATAATGTAGCAGGTAACCGAAATACTATTACTGAGTATATATATTTATGATATTTATGTCGATTTATGTATCAGTATATTTCTAAAATGCAATAACACTGGCACAGGGATGTAGATTCGATTAAAGATGACGAATCATGTTCTAGATAACGCCCAGAGACAAGTTTCTAATAAACCTTAATCTCATGTTGTGTTATGGGAAACCTACAGACATCTAGAGAAAGACAATCAGCATTAATACGGTGTACAAATATTGTTTAAAATGTGGGCAACAAGATATTCGGCATGGATGAGGAATAAACCAGCCTACAAATTAGTATTTCAGAGATATAGAGGTTAGCCAATGCATATGTCTGTTAAGGAGATTTATTGTTATGTACAACATATCTGGTAGGAGGGAAGTTTCGCCTTAATGATAAAAGCACATCCCCTAGGTCATAAGAGATATTTGATTGGTGTGAGATAGATGTTGGACTTATGTGGACAGCTGTTAATTTCATTCGAGACAGGGATGAATGAGAAGTAGTAAGCAAATATGAGACATATCCACCTTAATAAATGATACGTGACCTTAACTAGAAAACTCTGTCCCTCTTTGGAACCAATACCGTGTTCAAATACTGTCTCGAATTGACTTGTTGACGAAACTCATCGCTAAACCATGGATCATTTTATAATTTACAATAATACTTTACAGACAATCAACTTCGAAATGTACAGCATACTTTAGGAAAATTTAAAAAAAATTAATCGTGGAGAAATGAAGAGTTGTATTAATCTAAAACTTTACAATGTCGACAACAAAGTCAAATACGGAATGATGACATTAAAATGTTTGATGTCAAGTTATTGAGCAATCTTCAGAACTACACAACCTCTTATGTCCAAGTATTGACATGTATATACAAAAAATATGTCTGATTATACGCGAAACGGGAGACATATCTAAAAATTATACTTTGATTTGAAAACTAATTGATCTTTTTTGCAACAGTGATATAGATAAACAACAATTAAGTTTGACCTCAAAGGGTAAGTATGGTAATAACTTGAATTTCAATACGAGTGAAGTAGCATAAAGTATGCTGTAAAATCTCCGTTAACCTTTCTTTGCACGAAAACAAATAATTTCCCCCAGAACTGTCACATTTCAACCAGTTATGTAATACCATTTCAAAGTTGGCCGGGATGCAAGAAAGGGTTAAACAAGCCTTAAATCCAAGACTAATATAAGTTAATTTCTGTCCCCAGGATTAAAGTGTTATACTTGTACCGGAATTAAACTTACAACATCCAACTCAATCCTGCAAACAGCACTTTCAGCTATCGGTTTAGCGGAGAACACTGCCTGCGACGACGGCGAAGAATCAGTAACCAGCCTCACTTGTGCTCCGACGAGTGGATTCGTTGAAAAATGTGTCACAATAGTAGGGGAGGGATCAGGATCCCGTAAGTCTTATATTTATACAATACAACAACCACTAATGATAACACCAAAAACACCTGGTCAGTCATCACGACCAGGGCATAAGTTTCTGTCAACCGTTACATGGATTCTGCTTCTGAAAATTTTGCGGGTTGAAACCCGTCCGGGAATCGAACCCACAACCCTCAGGGTTAGGCACCGAATCGCCAGCAGTACATGTTGACCACCTATAAACTACTTAGCCACCCGGCCTGTTACTTTTCTGGCAATTATCTTAACTAGAATCTGTTCAAACTAAGACAGCGTTAACCCCAAACTAACGAAAATACTATTAATGTTCAGCTTTGGAAATTGTGTCGCTCTCCTATCAGATGAGTAGTAAATTCCGCTACCTAGACTCCGGCTGACGTAAAATAGAAGGCCGGGTGTCTGAGTGGTCGGCATTTACTGCTGGCGATTCGGTGCCAAACTGAGGGCCAGGATGGGTTTCAACCTGCAAAATTTTCTGAATTAGAATCAGTTCAAACTAAGACAGTGTTATCCCGAAAATAACGAAAATACTGTTAATCTTAACTTTCAAAAAGACACAAAAAATATTCATTGATAACATAGGCAGACATATAATCTCGACGTGCATTTAAGTCTCAACAGAATGCAGTATGCCTACAACTTTTTCCCAACGCACACATCTATCTCACATATTGATATTTACCACAACACAGAATGGTACCGTTATGATTATTGTATCGTTATTTCCTAATTACATACATTTGTCCACTTTCAGTTGTTGGTCAGACTTTCACAGCTGCTGGGACTTATCGTGCGTGTGAATCTGTTGCTAGTGACGTCGCAGACAGCTGTGTGTCCAGCACAGATCTAGGCCCTTTTTCAGTCGCTGGCATAGGCAGCTTTACCGCGCAAAAATGTTACTGCTCTACTGACAACTGTAACGGACAGACGGCACTAGCCCCGGCACTGATCCTATGTTTATCAAGTCTGTTTTTTGCCGTGTTTGTAGTTCTTTAACTGAAATGGAATAACGTCGACAGCTTTTGTAAGTGTCGAGTTTTTTTGTTTGCCTTTGATAAAAGTGTTCTCGTTGTTTACCTTAACATATAAGTCTAAATATAAATCAAGAGAGCAAACTTTGTAATAAATTGCTCTTAATTTTCACATATTGAGATATATTATTTTAAAATTATACAAGGTTTTTCACATATAAGTATCTTAATAAACAGCTTAAACCTGAAATATTTTAATTTAAGTTATATTATATCAATAAGGTCCGCGTCCATGGTTTGGTGGTTAGCGTGTGTGCGCTTACTAATGCTACTACAACGTAGTCTACCGTTCACGGGATCGAGTCCGTTTGGCGACCACCAGGTATATAAGGGAGTCACAAGATGTGGTTCCGGCCATTTTTTTTCGAGGCCTTTTCTCGGGTTTTTCACCGTAAGTAGGCAAGGAATTGTGTGACTTGAACGACCCATCGGCATGTAAGTGAAATACCCTTGAGTACAACGTTTAACCCCAATCAAACAAACAAAGCGAGTTATAAAAAAAAAATCACCACCTAAACTCTCATATAATAATTGTTCCTTTAAATTGGAAATAATCATTTCTTATTCATTTGTGTGAAATACACAGATTGTGCAGCTGGTTTTTCTTTGTTTTGTGTATTGTTGTCTTTGACAAATCCACATCTGTAAGTTAGAGCAGCGCAGTTTGTGTCACAGTAGCTGATTATTTTAATGTTTTTTTTAATTTAAAGGAAATTATCAAAATAAATACCTGGCTTATTTGCAGAGTATGTTTAATGTTTTGTTACACGTTTTGGAGTTTATATTGCATGGCGAACATTGATTGGTTGTTGAGCGTATGATCACATGTGGCCTTAGGGGGCAAGCCGTTGGTTCTTGAGCTGGTCCGTGGAGCCTTTGGCACCAAGCATTTTGAACGTGCTAACGTCTGTGATTAATATGTCATGCCTCAGGGCATTTGACTAAAACCGGAAGCGGGCTTAAATTCATGCCTCAATAGTACAGCCGGCTTGGGTATTAACGAGGACCATCTTGAATGTAGTGATATTCGCTAAAATTGCGTAAAACGTACGGTCGTCGTGAGCGATTCACAGCTGTATAAATATACCGGGACTATGCTATGCCAAGATTTGATTTAGCTGTAGATCTATCTAATTCCTAGTAACGAAAGAACAAAATAACAACAACTTATGAGGGAGACAGAATTGCTGTGATAGATGTCCCTCGAACTCAAGAATCTAGCCGGTGCAGACCAAAATACCAGCAAGAACGCCACTCGGTATCAACGTTCATTAAGTTGGTTTCATTTGGGTTTAGTGCTGTATTCACGGTTAATTCACTCACATGACGGCGCGCAGGACCAATGGGTGATGGGAACCACATTCGACGACAGTGGCAACAAACAAAAAACGGGTTAAATACAGGACAATCACTGGAGGCAATACAAGTACATCACAAACAGATCGGCTTTCTGTTCCCATTTAGCTCTTTAAAATTAAAATGTCAACTGGAAGCTCTCTGAAACCACATTCATTAAGGGGTTTTAAGCTAGACAACATTTTCTTAATTCGCCGAGGAATGTTTATTGAGCGATCCTGAATGTCTCCAAAACAACTCTTCTGCGCCCTTCATGATTCCCGTCTTCCAGACACTGGCAAGATCATGCTAGAGTTTAGTAAGTAGGTAGAATTAAATATACGCGGATAACAACAAAAGTTCTCATCATAATCAAGGGTACTAGTCAGGCATGTCGTAAACGTGCTTAATTTCTGACCCTTAAAATTAAATACGTTGTTTAAGGAGTGGGTCTACATGTTACACTGAATTTAAAAGTACCAGCACAGGGGTCTCCGTGGCAGAATGGTCTAGAGCGTCTCTCTAGTGAGTGTAGGCTATCCTTCTGGTCAACATATCCCCCTCATCTCTGGGGTTGCGGGTTCGATTCCCGCGGACTGTATATGGGTTGGGGCCAGCGGAAGGTCGTGGCTTTTCTTGGTTAATTTACTACCCAGTTTTCCTCCCACAATAATGCTGGCATATGATCTGTAATTGGGATCTAATCCAGTTGATCCAACATCGGATGAATATATATATAAATAAAAATAAAACACGTTTTATATTCCGCCTACCCTGCACCCCGGAGGTGAATAGCAGATGGTTAACCAGAATAACGAAGCTATGTAACGTGTCTGTGGTGAAAGCTGTAATGAAACGAAAGGTAGGTCGTTTCAATACATTCGATAACTGGGAGAGAACTCTCATCAAAAACAAGACAGGAAAACTGATTTATGGGAGACAACTTTTGAAGAAACACCTGTAACTAGAGTACAGGAGAAGTTAAAGAAGAAGGCACACTATTTTATAGTGGATTTCTGTCAGTGTTATAAATGCTATTTGAGTAACATAACAGCCCTCAGATTAGGAAACAAATAAACATTAAACCAGTAATTAAAGTTTAACAAACCGGAAGTGACGTACGCATTGCAAGTGACACACAGTAACACCATTTCATATGCTATAACTTAGATAATCCTATAATATCCGAGTCAAGTTCTTCCCTGAGTTTTTCCACCCGGGAGATTATTTTAAGGAAGAACTAGATTTGTTTGATAATTTGTTTGGTTGAGGTTTAACGTCGTACTCAAGGGTATTTCACTTATATGACGACGTGAAGGAAACCCCCACGACACCACTGAAAACAAACAAAGACAGGACGGGGCAAATACAGGTCGACAACAACAGGACGCGATACAGACACCACAAACAGATCGGTTTCCTGATCGCCTTTAGTTCTACGAGCACTAGGGCAACATGAAGCTCCCTCCAATCGCCCGCTGAAAGGAAAGAATTAGAAGCTCAGAAGATAGATACATGTATAAGTATGAAGGCCTGGACGCAAATACGTATCGTTATAGACTTGTATTATGCGGTCAATATACAGGCCTAGTATCACGGAAAACAAGTCTTGCCATGGCGTAATGACCTGAATTCTCAGATTTAATAACCTCCAAAACGTAAACCTCAATACATA
>JARFOD010141806.1:0-13068 GCA_031763545.1 Mopalia muscosa
TTTACAATCTCCCTCAAACTGTATTTACAGGGACTGTTGGAAAAGAAATTATTATAATATCAGTCTAAAGTTATTACAATATCTATTATACACGTCAGTTCATTATCAACGTTATATTATATTACTGCACATCTGTTAGAACGTTATTATCAGTTTGCTGCATGGTTGTTATTACGGTATTGGTTGTTATAAGACCAACAGTCAAACATTGATATGTTATCAGTTGTTGTAACATTTTATAGGTTTTATAGGTATTTTATTTCAGTATCTGTTGTATAATAGTTATCGGTGGTGAATCCCAGGTAGGCCTACTGATATTACAGACTTTTCTAACATTGTCTAAGCGATTGTGTTCTAATAAAGAAATAATCAGCGACTACAAAATTTAAAGGAAACACAAAGTCATAAACATTAAATAATAGTTAAGATAGGTGTCTATTATTAAAAGTCTCAATTTTCAATTGATTTTCCTGAATATCGATTGAAATAATTTTTTTTTTTTTGTAAAATATTCTAAAACATTATACATGTATTAATTTATCCACTATACGCCAATTCGACGCCCATGTTTAGATCAAATCAATGTTGCCCCAAAACGTAAACTAGTCAGGAAAGTATGAAAGCCAATATGTGCCACAATATGAAATGTTCAGTTAGAATTGCTACGTTCATTAGAAGTAACACATGGTTAGCTGCTTTAAAAGGCATTCGGGAACTGCATCAACTATTAATGACAAAAAACTATTTAAACTCCTAGATTATCAAATCAACTAGTCCGAAACCTGATATGAAAAGTTTGTTATTTTTTTTATGGGATACTAAGTTTTTTCAAACAGAAATTTAGAGACAATACACAAAAAAAACGGTTTTAAGTTTGTCACTTGATGATGTCGTATGATGCAAATGGGATTACTTGAGCGAATTCATATGAAGACAATTCGTTTATGGAGTGGTTTGATTATATTTATAAAAAAAAATAACGCAACAATGATCGCTTTGTAAATGTTATACTTTACTATAAGAAGCTTGCAGATATTAACTTTTGGTATATGGCAAGTTATTATCCGAAAGCTCGTGTTATTGTACATGAGCCGGTTGCTCGAAACGCTATCAAATTTAATCCTCTCTGCGATTGCGATGGGCCTTTTTGAAGGCCGATCTAATCCGGTGTTAGCGATTTAATCTGGTGTTAGCAGCTTATTGTCTTTCGAGCAACTGGCCCCAGTAGGCCTACAACATGCACCAAGTCATCTTTACCGCGTTATATGTGGTTAGTATAATCATATTCAATGTTTCTCATCTTTTATAAAGGCAGCGAATATATTGTGGTAAATTTAAATCTTATGCACCCATTGTTAGTCAAAGGATTTTTATGTTTTGTATATTTGTATACTTTTAAAAATAACAAAACGTGAATCCACAATTGAATTCTAGTATTCAAGTACTCTTGTACTAATTCTAGTATGTTATGAAAGAATAGACATATTCCAAACGTTAAATATATGTCAATTATTCTGCCGGCTGATATCGACAATATATCAATAATCTAGATGTATATGTTAGGTGTAATTGTAGATAGTATACACTTTCTACATATTATTAGTGTTTTACTCTGTTCCTCAAAATGTATTACAGTGACTATTGGAAAATAAATTACTACAATCAAAATTTATTACAATATCTATTATACACGTCAGCTCATTATCAACCGATTCAGCCCTATGTTATATTACAGTACATCTGTTAGAAACGTTATTTTAAGTTAGCTATATGTTATTACGCCTTAAGCCTTTGGTTGTTATAAGACCACTAGTCAAACATTAATATGTTATCGGTTCTTGTAACATTTTATAGGTATTTTATTTCAGTATCTGTTGTAGAATAGGTCGTTATCGGCGATTCCCAGGTACTGGTATTATAGACTTTACTAACATTGTCTAAGAGCTTGTGTTCTTATATATATATAATCAACGATTTAAAAATTTAAAGGATACACCCCCAAAGCCGTCAACGTAAAATAATAGATAAGCTACATATCCATTTTTAAAAGTCTCAATTTTCAAATATGATGTTATAGCTCAAACTCATGTCGCTAAGTTATACTGATAATGCTAAGTCCAAACATTCATTTCGTTAACGAATGATCAAAATTTATATATTATAAAGCATATCTTGATGGTGATAAAAACGCCTTGTTATTATGTGAAATTAAAAAAAAACAAATGTTAAAAAATTTAAACTATCGAAATTATTTTCCTCAATATCGATTAAGATATGATTTTTTTTTTGGGGGGGGGGGGGGGCAATGTGTGCCACAAAATGAAATAATCAGTTAGAATTTCTACGTTCATTAGTAACACATGGTTAGCTGCTTTAAAAGGCATTCAAGAGATGCATCATTCCATCAATGACAAGAAACCTTTTTAAACTCCTAGATTATCAAATCAACAAGTTGGAAAACATTTGTCACTTGATGATGTGGTACGAAGCAAATATGATTACTTGAGCAAATTCATATGGAGAAAATTCGATTATGGAATGGGTTGATTGTGCTTATTAAAAATAACGCCACAAAGACCACTTTATACATGTTGTACGTTACTATAACAAGTTTGCAGATAGTAACTTTATCAATCATCAGGTATATGGTAAGTTACTGTCCGAAAGCTTGTTATAATACAGGGGCCGGTTGCTCGAAGAGCTATTAAATTTAATCATCTATGAGATGACGTTGGGCCATGTTGAAGGCCTATCTCTAATCCGGTTTTAGCGATTTAATCTGGTGTTAGCGGCTTATCGTGTTTCGAGCAACTGGCCTCAGTACAACATTCACCAAGTGATCTTTATCGGTTTATATTCGGTTAGTATAATCATATTCAATCTTTCACTTATTTTATATAGCCAGCGAATATTTCAAGATAAACTTAATTCTTACACACCTTTTGTAAGTAAAATGATTTTTATGTTTTTTGAATTTGTATAATTTTAAAAGTAAAAAAATGTGAACCCACAATTATTCTGCCGGCTGATATCGGCAAAATATCAATAATCTAGATGTTAGGTGTAATTGTAGATAGTATACACTTTCTTTGTAGTGGATATACAAGATAGATCTCTTTGATACTTGTCTAGAGCGTACCTAATTACCCATATGACGGCTTACGCCTTACAGTTTTCCGTTAACTTGTTGTTTTTTGGGGTTTTTTTAATTTGACACAATATATTTTAAGTGAATCAAACAAATCAGTAGAACAAAAACACGAGAGAAAAGTGCATAACATTACAAAAATTTTAAAACAACTGGCTTATTTTGCTGACGACAGTGGTTCAGATCGTTAAAGGGCTTACAAACATTATAGAAAAAAGAACAAATTGTAGACATTTACGGATGGGCCTATATGCCTCAATATACCTGACAATGAAACACATCGGTTTTAACATCCAAACTAAATCATGCATATAATAGATTTGGGAGTTTTTTTTCCTTGCTTTTTACAAACAAGTAGCAAGTCATTACATCTTTTTGTTTCTTTTAACTTTAACAGATTTATGAATAAAACAAATAATAAAAAACAGGGAGAAACTGACCTGAGTTAAAAAAAACAAACTGGCCTATCATACCGACACCAGCTGTTCAGAGTCATAACAGTGTGGTTAACTTTATAATAAAAAATATATGTATATACAGAAAAAATAACTAGGTCTATAAAAGTACATTCATGAACCTACCGTATATATGTCTGGATATACAATCACATCGTTGGGTTATAAATGGTTGCATATATTTTTGAAACATAAAATAACGTGTTAAAGATTTGTCTTTTATTATTTCGTTTCATGAACAAGTATTATTTTGTCGACAGAGCGGAACAGTTAACATTTTATGTCAGTCTAACAATTTATAACAGAGCAAGCAAGGCTTTGTGGATTTTCAACGCCAGGATTTATTGACACGCAACCTTTCAGTTAAGACACTTACTTTGTTTTCAGTTTGAAAACGGTGCTAGTATCTTCACTGAAACGTTACGTGTTCAGATATCCAAAAGTTAAACATCCATAAAGTATTGTTATGTTATTTTATCACCCTAACTTCTAAAAGCCAATTTTATACAAGCTGTCTCGATATACTTGGAGAACATCTTGTTCATAAAACTGTTATACCTATTGCATGGCGTTAAACACCAATTAAGCTCACTCAGTATTGTGTTAAATTAACTGGGGCAAGTCAGCTTTGATGAAAGTTTATGGACACACGAAGGCACTTAACATAGTTGCTGATGCTGTCCGCCATTTAATTCACCTGGGGTTCCAGTCTCAACACTGGTATGTAAATATACGATGTGCAATTCGGTCAACACCTTGCAAAAACAATAACACATACGTAAAACAGTATTTCTGTTCCATAAAGGCCAACATATAGGCCTGTGTAAATATAAAAATATTCCCAAAACAGACACAGCATCTGGCTTTAAACAACAACTCTACTAACCATATACTGTTGTGGGTGTGGTCATTCACTTCGGGGCTGGGTAACAGGTGTCCGGGGTAGGCAAAATGCCCTATATAAAGGGAGCGATGGGAATGCTTAACCAATTAACGTTGAATTTCTTTACAAGGATATTTGTGCCCTCTGAGATATCTACGTGCGTACCCTGATTAACAATTATGGACAGCTTTGTAGGAACATGGAGACAAACTTCAACCAACAATTTGGAAAACTTTCTCAAAGTTTCTGGTAAGTTTAACCTTTTCTTAGCATTTCCAGCATTAGATAAAAGACGACAAAACATATAAATGAAGCCAGCCTAAAAACAATATTTACAAATCGTTTATAAGTTTGTTGAACCCGTTTTTTTTTCGTTATAGAGTGAATTAAAATGTCTTAAATGAATGAATAAAAAATACTTTAATATGGTGTAATTGTATCGAATATTTCTTGAAAAATAGACTTTATAATGCAAATGAAATGGAAACCAATCAATGGAATCAATATACCTGTGACAATATGTTTTGGTTTACTATTCAATATTTATGTCGCTTAATCAAACAAATAATTAATCAATACACTCTGTCTTTTAACATAATCTTAGTTTTAACGAAACCATATTTAAAAAACCTTGTGTATTATGTTACTGCAAATTTGGGTTTGACAAAATCGTATACTAAATGGCGTCGATGCGTTGGTATAGAATAATCACAGGGTTTCTTCACAAATCCTAGTAACGAGATGCACATCAGTTCAGCTGAGTGTCCGTATGCTCTTCAGTTTGCCATGCCGTAAAGTTTTGCGGTTTTTTGGGGGAATCGTTGAACACCCGTTTTGTTATGTATACCATACATTTTCAAACCAAATATCATTATATTCCTAATTACTAAATGGTAATAGCTTCAATTGACTTTAATTCCTATAATTTCTTTAAACGATCATGCTGATAAAAAAAATGAAAACAATTAAGTTAAGAACGATCACTACAATCAGAAATTGGACATTTCTCTGATTAATTCTTCATAATTTCCAGATTTACCGGAGAAAGCGCTGAAAGCCGTAATGGCCAAAGCTACGTCCCCTGAGTTACAAGAGGCGATTTCCGTTTCCGGACAGGAAGTGACAATCACAGAGTCGACTGCTGGCTCGACCAATCGGCAAGTGAAGACGGCCACGATAGGCCAGGAAATCGAATTCCAATATGGATCAGGAGAAATAAATAAGGTAACCATATATGTATTTTTGTTCGGTTGTGTTGTTTGTGGGTTTGTTTGGTTTTGTTTTTTTTTTTGTCAAAAAGACAGATTACATGGAAAGACTTCGTTTGAGGAGTAAGTTATATTTCATTGCAACAATTCAATACAAGTAATTATGTGATGCCACTCTAAAGTTTGTCCTGTGACTTTCCTTTTCGGTTTTAAAATAATGTTCAAGGGTACACAACCTTTTATGTGCATTTCTAGTGAAGCCATATGTCACCCGAACGTCCTTACTGTGCACATCATCACTGACGTCATATGATCGTGAACTTTATCACCAATCGTATTCTCAAGAGAGTTTTGAAAGTGAACGAGACTAAGACAACTCTCGTACGCTATGCCGGGCCATCGCGCATTCATTTCCGTCAATGTTTGGATCGCGCGACGTAGGCCTTATGTCATAGACCAACAAATCAAATAAGGGCAAAACAAGATTCCCTGGGTGTATCTATGAGGCAATGTCTCGATGTAGGAAGTAGAATCGAATATGTTTTAGAATGTTTTACGACCTGAATATTTGTCATTTTCAACTGATAAACATAGTTCACTTTATATAATAGCATTCAAAGCTAAATTTGGGTAGTCTAAATCCATAAGCATTTTTTCCCCGTGTTTAAATGTGGAGTTTTCGTCTGTTTCTAGTTCAGAATATTATGTACGGTACCGCTAAACTAAACTTGGGTATTTTCTTTTTTGCAAGGGGAATATTACTTTCTTATTTTTAAAAGTTTCTAGTTCAGAACATTTTTCAGGTTGAAAACAGTCCGGAATCGGATCCACTACTCTTAGATTTCCAGATCGTGTTTCAATCTGCACAATTTTCTGAATCTGTTCAATATAAGATTTGTAATCTTATGCCTCAAAAATAACGAAAGCACAATTAATATTCACTTTCTAGAAAACACAAAAATGTATTCCTGATTTTTGGTATGTTTAAGCCACATGCAATTCGCAAGGTTTATTTTATTGTGGAGAGTATAGTTCACTTCCGGCGAAAAAAGTTACGATTTCGACGTTTTTTCTTAAATCTATCGTGGTAGAGGACATTTTGTAATCATCAAGTACAATATAACTTTTCAACACAGACCGGGAACTTTGGGATAAACCCGCGCAATCACTATCCTACCAGGCACTCACGAGACGGCGACTAATTTTTAGCCTCAGTTACGAAAATTCAGCTGCTTACATATTTGAAAATGTGTCATTTGGGTCAACCTTTAGTAGAATGGAAATTTTGATTTAAGGATAAAGAAATTTTTTAGTATTTTTCAAAAGGAATTGCATTTCTCTACAGCTGCGTTTCATCACACATGCAGCATAGTCCTGGTGTATTTATACATATTAATACATTACTATTTGTTTATCTTTTATTTTACAGTTAATGTTCACTCTAGTTGATGGCTGTCTGGTGGAGACACTTGTCGGAAAAAGCGCTAAGACAATTGTACGGAAGGTCGACGGTAACACAATGACACAGGTAGGTTTACCGACCTAAAAGAATATATAAAATGTAAAAGTTGCAACTGATCGTAACTAGCCCTAAGTAATCGTAAGGAGTAAAGCACTTGCAGCCTACGTATTTTACCAATTAGTTTTAGTGAGTACTATTTAGTCTCTGGCGTGCGACGATTTTTTTTACATAAGTGTTCAATTGTGGTCAGTATCTGTTTGTTCTATCGAATCGTAGTGTGACATAGGCAGGGTGCTACCAAACCTCCTCGCCCTGAATATGTTTCCCAATTGAGTTAAGATCGCAGATCAGGCTTTCCTCATGCTCAGAGCTTCAGGGACCTTGGCACTAAGGTTATTTCACTCACAGGATGGCGTGTCAGCCCAATAGGTGAAAGAAACCACCATTGACACTACTGGCAACAAACAAAGACAAGACAGGACAAAGACAAGAAAACCGCAGGACTCCACCCAAAGACAACACAAACAGATCGACTTCACGTTTCCTTTTAACTTCGATAGCACGAAGGCACCAGGAAGCTGAATCATTTAAATCAATGATATCACTTGATGAATTAATAGCTCTTGTGATTCTTCTATACATTTGTTTTCTTTTCAACGTGTATCAGTAAAGAGCAGTCTAAATCGATCAATCAGATTGACTGAGCAAATTCCATTGCTCATTTGGGCTGAGATTGCCTATACGAGTTTCCTTGTCAGACCCCTCCTTTTTCGGCTGTGACATCGCCCTTTGGATAAGGACAGTCTCTTTGAAGAGGAAAATTCATTTTCCAACATTATGGAAACACTTCCAATCTTGGTTGTGCTAGTCAATTATTGTTGGAATACACCGCCGTCATATAAGTGAAATACCTTTAAGCACTGCGTAAAACACCAATCAATCAATCAATCAATCAATCAATCAATCAGCTATGACATCCTCCCTCCCCTCTTCTAGCTAATAAAGCAATCAATCAATACAGACAATCCTGTATTCGCCACTAAGTATGCATATGACACTGACCAAAACGAAACTGAACGAATCAAAAGGTATATAAGAGTGTCAAAACCATTATTTTTAAATATTTGTTTGATCTGATTTCGTTATAAAGACCACCTTTGTTTGATTTTTTATTTCGGAAAAATAACTAATTGTTCTTTATTTTACAGACTTTGACACACGATGGGATCACCGCTACAAGAACATTTATCAAGGCGTGAAAAGATCTTGGCCCGTTTCGGATATCAGCTTCAGTTTCACATTGTCATCACTTTTATAATAAATAAACTAAATATTACACACATTCTTGAGTCCTATTATATATATTTATCACATCACCCTGGTCAGGATAAGGGATGTCGTATCGGGTTCAACTAAACGACTTAGTCAACCCGATAGATGTTTCTAGTATGTTATGGTTAATACACACACATGTCTTTACCTTGGCTCGGGAATATGGCCTCTAGTTGGGTCTTGTGACGGTTGTGTCGCTTCATAAACGGATCTATTTCAACTTCCCAGAAACTTTTACAGACGGAATATATTAATACAAAAACCAAATCTGTGTCATCCCAAAATTATGTTTGCCCATTGAAGTATATACATATATAATTATGCAGAAACGTCAGAGAGCAGCGATAGTGAGTTTGAAGAAGACATTCACGATATGATAACAGTATCGAGGGCTTCAGCTCGAAAGATATATTACACAAAGTTCGTGTGATTGATTCAAGACGTTTCGACGAATAGACATCTAGTGTAACAGAAAAGGGGATACGAGGAACTATAATTCAATCTGCACGCAAGCACAACTATTTCTTGTTGAAAACACTCTATATCGTCATGTGTGGAGCATGAACAAAATAGGAATATTCCCGAATACAGCCTGTCCAAGGTCTACAGTTACCTCGGGGGTGAATGGAAGCAATAATATTACACGAAAACGTGCAGCCACCGGATGTTTTGTGCGCATGCGTGGAAATGAACCAAAGTTCTCCGCGGATTTATACCAAAAAAACCCAGTTCATTGGGTAATATCACATTTGAACAAAACACCAGTGTAATATTATTTCTTCCATTCACTTTCGAGATAATTGTAACGGTACGGAAAGTGTCGAAGGATGTTCCGACATGAGCCGGTACGGTACCTGAGGTGCGCTGCGGGTGGATCAGAAGCCAGACACGTTGAGCAGTGAACCACGCATGCGCATTATAAATATGATGAGATTCTAACCTTTCATAAATTTATAATGTAATCACATCGTATGATGGCTTCCCAATAGACCTACACTTGAGCGCATTGATGGGTTTTAAACTGATGTATTGTGAATTTGGTTCAACGTAACAATAGATCAAATCTCAACCGGTATTCTAACTCATAAAGCCTGTTTTGTTGTCGATTTCTAGATTTGTTTGTGTTTGTAAAGCTATCATTGAGTCCACGACGATTTTCATTATTATAATATTAAACACTTGCATGCTATGGATATTATACAATCTGTAAAAATACGGTTTTATGAGTTAAGTATAGACATATTTAATTATGCGTCAGAGAGCAGCGGTAGTGCGTTTGAAGAAGACATTCACGATATCATAACAGTTCCGAGGGCTTCAGCTCGAAATCTATTGGACAAAATTCGTTTACTTGTTTCAAGAAGTTTTGACGAATAGACATCTAGTGTAACAGAAAAGGGGAAACGAGGAACTATGGTTCAATTTGTACGCAATGACAACTATTTCTTGTTGAAAACGCTCTATATCGTCTTGTGTGGAGCATGAAAGAAAATACAGCCTGTCCAAGGTCTACAGTTCTTTGGGTAATATCACATTTGAGCAAAACACCGGTGTAAGCAATAATATTACACGAAAACGTGCAGCCACCGGATGTTTTGTGCGCTTGCGTGGAAATGAACCAAAGTACTCCGCGGATTTATCCCCCAAAAAATAAAAAAAAAAACAGTTCTTTGGGTAATATCACATTTGAGCAAAACACCGGTGTAATATTGATAGATTAGATAATTATGTTACAATGTATACAACTGAATGCCATTAGCACGGAGAATACCCGGGCCAAAAAAGTTCTGTTCAACCGCTTGCCTTAAACACTTTGGAAAATTTAAGGCAAACCTTAACTTTTCAGTTATTTGTTTCAAGATATTTTATTGTGACCCATAAACAATTTGTTCTTTTGACTACATCCTTACCAACGACTTGATTCCTCAAGATTCAAACAAATTGTTGCCCTAAATTGAACTGTTTGTAATTAGAATTAACTTTTATTTTTTCACCAATATATAATTTGAATACTCAACCTTAATTCAAGCGATAAACAAATTGGTTTATAGGAGTTTGCTTTTCCCTCTAAGGTCTTGCTGTATTGGTTCAACAAGAACACCTGTTAATTAAGTCTCTTATGCAGAAGAATATAAATCTGTATCATATATATGTATATATTTGTGGAAAGCTTAAATACTCAGAATAACCTATATGTGAATGTGGTGGGATTCCAATTATTATTTCTAAAAATATTACATATTGAGTAAATTTCAACTGAAAAAATAGACGGTGTTTTTCATGGTTTATTTCTCGAAGCGGAAAGACGATAAAACTCAATCCAGTAGAATACTCCATGAACTAGTAAACCATGACTTATTTTTAGAGATTTTTGTCAGAACGATCTCAGTGGATTCCTTTGTCTATCCCACCTTAGAAAATCTTATATAAATGTAAAATACAACTTTCAGAAAACATTTTTAAAAATCAATGACGAACTTCTAAAATATGAGGCACCCTTAACTATATTGTATGGTGTTCTTTAAAATTGTAGGCCTACAAATTTGAAGTTTCTAACATGAGTAGTTTAGTAGAAATACACCATGGAAAATGAAGAGTGCCACATGAATATATATAATCATGGAAAGTATATGCTCCAATTTAACTGTTTTAATTCTTCTCAATAACATATAGCTTGAATACCTATTTCTTAACCAAGGGATAGAAAAAATTTGGTTCACTTTGAGCACAAGGGGTCCAACAAGACCATAGATGAATAGAATGGCAATTTCCATCGATAAAGTTTATGTATCTTATTTAATGTTGGATAAATAGTAATACACACCATATTAATCGTATCAGTTTAGTCAACTTACTTCTGCAGATAAAATGAAATAACACAAGACTTTATTTTATATCAGAAAAAAGGGAGAAATAATTGGAACAGTGGCTGTGAGGGTTCCATACAGAACAATTAAGAGCTTCACCAGAGCCATGACTGAAGAACCTTGTACGGTTTCATTAGAGCCATACATTTTTAAGAGTGTAACCCATAAGCAGAAAGAGACCCCGTCAGGTGATGAGATTGACCATCCAGCACAAATGCGTAAGTATGTCTATAAAAACTGTTTTTCTTCTCTTTTCCCTTTTTTTCCATATTCATAATTTAAACAGGGATTTTACAATAATGAACTATTTAAGTTCACAAAAAATTACGGTCGCTTATATTTTGAAATATGTATTCAATAATGGAAATATTTCATTTTATCTTGATACAAATAAAAAATAGATCTGCCTGCAAATTTATATCACAAATGCTAAAGTTATCAGTGTTCTACTAAAATATGTACTTTTTTTTCATTTTCATTTTTCATCGACAGTGTGCGATTTAGCGAGAATAAATATAATGTTATCATCTTAGAATTATTTCACCTGACTGACATATCTTTATATATCTATTCAGAAATCCAGATATAAAAATCAGAATATATAATTTACTTATTTATCAGCGTTGTGGACATCTTTAACAAATTTGTACTGTGTCACGTGATTAATTAGGTGCGAAACATTACAAATATTTCCAATAAAATGAAACTGATAATTTTCTTTTTATTAAATCATCATCTTAAATTCATTTACAATTATATTATTAACATATCTTTTGTTTGATTGTCATTTTATATCGTGATTTATAAATTGGATTATTTAATCATAAAATTTGCATTCGATAATCGAAGCGAGGATCTTTTCCATGCACTCCCTGACATATTGGTGAGTGTAAGTCACAAAAATAATTTAAAACTATAATTGCCTATATTTCTGGGACTTCAGTTTTAAGCAGATTCTAAATTTTCCAAGGCATATTTCTAGAAAACTATTCATGTTAGAAACTTAACATTTGTGCCATTGTAAAGAACAGTCTACAATCTAGTAAACTGTGTCTCATTGTTAGAAGTTTGTCCTTGATTTGGTTTTATGTTTTCTGAAAGTTGTATTTGACATTTTTATAAAAACTTTCTAAGGTGAGATGAATAAAAACAAACAATCCACTGGGATCATTCTATTCAATATTTGTTTTTAAAACGAGGAATCGTTTACTATTTTAATGCCTATTCTACTCTGTCAACTTATTTAATTAAGTCTATTTTTTTCTGATGACATTTACTCATTTTCCAAAATTTTTAGAAATACCTATTGGATTTTCACCACATTCTTTTTATGTAATCCTGAGTATTCAAGCTTTCCACATATATATATATTTTAAATAAATGAAGAGAGAAAAATATGCTTGCCTCCTCCGGGAATCGAACCCGGGACCTTTGGGTTACATGCCCAACACTCTACCGACTGAGCTACAGAGGCTCACGGCAGAGTGAGTCTAGAATTCTTACCCAGTGAGACGGCGATTTTCTCTCTTCATAAAGCACGGACACGGGGACGCTAAATTAGCATCTTTTTGATCTAGATATTACTCATAATTGGTTTTTGCTTGAATAAATCCGAAAGCCTGTTCTGGCATATATATATATTTATCATATACCTATGAGTCTCACCACACAGATACAGAGGCATCGTATATTTATCCGTATCAGATGGTTCAT
>JARFOD010141817.1:0-13067 GCA_031763545.1 Mopalia muscosa
GGCTGGCACGTCGTCATATAAGTGAAATACCCTTGAGTACGACGTTAAACCCCAATCAAACAAACAAACAAATCTTTTTGAATAATGCTATTTATATGATTTAGGATCTAATTCAGAAAGGCTAATGCGGTCGGTTGGAGAGAAATTGCTGATACCCTTTGTGCTGTTGTTCTATAGGAGAGCACAAATCTGTTTGAGTTGTTTTTGTAGCACAATCTGTTGTTGTCTTCTCTTATTTGTTGCCAATGACGTCAAGGGTGAATTCCTCCTCTCATTGGGCTTGTACTTCATCATATGAGGGAAATAACTTTATGTACAAAATAAAATGCCAATCAAATAAACAAACTAACACAAAGCCTCCTTTATGTACTAACTTAATAGGGCTGGGCAGTACAGTATGTGACTACACAATAGTCCTGCAGCCTTTTCCCACACTAAGTGTACGCCAGTGGTGTCGAGGGGGGTTTCTTTTACTCAGGTACAGCATCATACATACAAAATAACCTTATTAAAAGTACAGCGTTACACCCAAACAAATGAACTTAGAATAATTGAAAATATATTATTCAACAATAAAAACGACTCTTTTCACCTCCAATGACTGTGCTTGGGTGAATTCCTTCTCCAATTGAGTTTTTATTATAAACAAACTGTTATCTTCAAAAAATAAAGTTTTAGTGTTTGTTGAATTATTTCCTTTTGGAGTACATCACTCACACATAAATGAAATACTTTTCTGACACTTCTATGTATGTCTTTGGGCCCCAGTGGCAGAGTTTATGTTTGAACTCACTTTGAAGATAAGTCATACAGATGTAACAGTAATTGCCTACTTACACCTGCTTATCTCCCTGTTGCAGAGAAGGTGAAAAGATAAACCTCTGCCATTGACGCTAATACAGTTATATATAGCTCCTCTTCTTTCTGACTCATAGCACTAAGCAGTTGTCTGTTACAGTCTGTATTTACTAATTGCTAGACTAGATCTACTTTGTACTGTTACATACTACATGCACATTTGACTTCACAGGTTCTGCTATCTACATGGCTACTTGTTAAATAAACAGCTTGTCTTGTACAGGATGATTACAAAATATGGAAATTGAAAGTAAACAAAGAAATGGGCAGAAGTATAAACTAGTTATTATGATTGGTTGATTGGTGTTCAACACCCTGTTCAGGGTATTTCACTGGTGATGGTCATGTACTTCAACAATAAATAGCCCGATGAGGGAGCGGGTGGGACATGTGCCCTGCAGAATACTCCCTTGGCTTCCTCGGTCGATCGTAAGAGGTGAGAAAAGAGGTTGCCCTGGTGCTCTCAGAGCTAAAGGATAAAGGGAAGCAGATTTGTTTGTGATGTTCTGTATTTTTGTTCGTCGTCATATAAGTGAAATACCCTTGAGTAAGGCATTAAACACCATTCAAACAAATAAACAAAATCAACAATAAATAGTACAGTACCACAACCATTTATTGTGGAAGTGTTTGAAAAGTGATATTCCTCTTGGGGTAGGCCAAGGCAGTTTGACTATCATAAAAAAAAAACATACATCAACTGTCTATAGCCATTTATAAGTCAGGGTTACCAGTATGATAGATGATAAATTTAAAACCTGTTTCATTCAAGAAGCATAATTAATATAACCATTAAAATTTTTTTGGACTGTGTGTTTTTCTATTATTTGTTCAGTTGGGTTGAAGGGTGGTTTCCATCATTCATTGGAATTACATGCTGTCAAATATGAATGAAATAACCAATTATGCCTGTCAATATGAGTGAAATTACCGTTAATACATGTAGGGTGTCAAACCCCAACCAAACAAACAGCCAAATGTGATGTACTCGTATAAGCAGCGATCGGCTTACAGTATAGCCCATACTGACCCTTTACGCTGGTACATATAGAACATTTTGTATGGCTACCAGAGACGCTCGATAACACCATCGAAAGTCGATCTTTCAAGGCGCTTTCGGCTTTGATTGTTTGCTTGGTTACAGGGGCAGCACATGATTGAGCCGCCATTTTACAAACCTGTTTGCTCACGTGCCCAGGTCAACCAATAGAATTTTTTGTGATTTTTAAACCTCACTCCGGGCTTCACAGGCATCTGATTGGACAACGTCCTTCTTATGCTTTATGCCACACCTAACAAAATGTTCTATATGCACTAGCGTACAGGGTCAGTATGGGCTATACTGTAAGCCGATCGCTGGTTATTCGAGAGTAAGTGTGATGTGAGATAGTCCAATGTATAAGCCCTCTGGCTAAGGGCAGTTTGTTTGAAGAGTAGCACTGCTGTCTTGACTTAGAACTGGAGAAAAATTAACTTTCCAACATTATGGAAATGCTTCACATCTTGGTTGTGCTAGTGTCAATTATTGCTGGAGTACACCGCCGTCATATCAGGGAAATTTTAAGAATGGCTTAAAACACCAATCGATCAACCAATTCATGAGGGAAAACTGTGTCGATGTTGGTTTTCTTCATGCACCTGTCTGTCTTGCTCTCAAATGTGGCTATATATCCATAAATACTTACTAAAAATTACAAAAGCAAAAACTTAACCTCACTGACTTACAAAACAACATTACATCTTCACTGATAAAAGATATATCTTTGTAGAACATTTTTGGTGAATTTATTTTGAACTTGTTTCTGCCTGTTCGCTAAGTGATTTTATTAAATGACTTCCACCGGGTTCTCTGGTGAAAAGAGTGTGGGTGTGGGAATGATTATTCATTATAACATGCCACTCTGATCAGAGTGATAAAACATGTACAGTTTGTGCTAGGGACTACCTCAGTTATGTTGATGCATTGCAAAAGATAGTAAACAGCTTTCAACACTGGTTGATAAAGTTTTGTAGTTTCTAAGGAAAACTAGCACACGAAATGAAACATCCATTTATAGTTCCACTGATAATTTTAACATAGTACACAAGTAGTGCAGCTCCGAAGAATGAAAAACTCATTGTGACTGAATATTTTGGCTTTATTTTGCCATTGTCAGCAGTGAACATAGTAGTGACATGTACAAGAATATATAGGAATTATAAAAGAAGCCAGACATTCTTCAAACAAACAAACATTGTAAAATTATAAAAAATATTAAAACAAATGTTCATCCTGTTGTTACTAGCTAAATAAAACATATCCCATCAACATTGAAAATAATTGTTTTGTGATTCAATAGTTTGTTTTCCATAAGAGAAGGATCAGTGTCCTATATTTGCATTTTTTCTTAGTTTATTTATTTGTGTGTTGACAGCAATACTTGTACTGTGTATTTTTTGTTGTTTTGGGAGGGGGGTGGGTATGTTAAGGAAGGTTATGAGCAGTTTGGTTCTTTTTAGATGATATTTAATTAACTTTGGTTATTTGGAACTTGAATTCTTCGGAACAATATCATTATTAAGTGTTTCGCTTGCATTTACACAGCAAAGTTTGTTGCAAATCTTGGCTGAACTAACAAATTGGATAATGGTGTTAGAAAAGTGTAGTCCCAAGAGTTGATTTCTTTACACAGGTTTTACTGTAGGACATGTACCACATGGAGATATTATGGAAGTTGAGAAACATTGATGGAAGTGAAGGTTCTGACTATATGTAAAGCCTCCAGGGAAAGGTGTAAGATTTTGAACATCTGTTTGTAACCCTGTTCTGATAAGCCTAAAGGTACTAGAGGTGTTTGTAGGTAGTGGTGTATTAAGATAAGAATACCTCAGGGTTTTTTTCTGCCAGTGAATGAAAGAAGACAGGTCTGTGTATGACTCACGTTTGTATTGTACATGCCAAAATTACCACACTGGTACAAGTGGAATAGTGCTGAGTCGGCACTTATTTAATATCTGTACATGTAAGTTTGGGAATAACAGAGGGATACAGGTGAAATACATGTAAATGTATCTCTGTGCACTTAGTTTCTTTTCTGTTATTATCCATGGCCCTCTGGCTAAGGGCAGTTTGTTTGAAGAGAAGCAATGCTGTATTTAGTTAGCACTGGATGAACAGTAACTTTCCAACAATATGGAAATGCTTCACATCATGGTTGTGCTAGTGACAGTTATTGTTGGAATACATTGCCTTTAGAATGACATATAAGTGAAATACCTTTAAACAGGGCGTAAAACACCAACCAACCAATCAATCAATTAATTTATTACCCATGCACATGTAAGTGATTTGCAAAACACCTCAGGAAAGATTCAAGTCTTACCTCCCTTTGTTTAGTTAATACAGAAATGTGATGTGTGTTTTATGTAAAATTGTAGATTTGTAAACTGGTTCTACTTGTATCATTTTATATGTTTTAGTTTTGTTTGTTTAACATATCAGGGTACTATTCCATGTATGAAAAGTTAACATCTTACTACTCTTTGTTACATGTACTTATTAAATATAATCTGATGTTCTAACTTGAAAAACATCCTTTCTGACAGAGCAACCTTAGAGACTTCTGTTTTGTGATAGTTTTTGATATATTTTTTTATGTTATTTATTATCCTTTTTTACATAATTCTTTATTATAAGATGGCATGTTTATAAATCACTGGCTACACATATGATATATATACAGTTCCACTCCTTTACATTCTACTTTAAGCTGTATAATTATTTAAAGAAATTTTCTATAAAAAAAAGTTTTGTTACACTAGCATATAATTTAAGCAGATTGGTTTATTTTACAACCATGTTGTATAAAATGTTGACTTCAGTAGCAGGAACATTTTGAGTTGATTAGAAACTCAAAATTGTAATTGTTGAAATTGTACAATTTATTAGAAGATTTGCGGTTATTCATCAGGAAATATAGTTGTTCATCAATATTCTATTTTGTTTTTTTGTTAATACATAGATAAAACCAGTTACTATAATAGGCCTGGTTACATTTGGGATTGAACTATACTCAGTACATGTACTTCCTGATGTAGTTAGGCATTTACATGTATGTAAGTTGACTCCGTAAGACGTCCATATATGCTGAGTTTAGGCATGTGTGACAGTACAAATGTGAGTGTTAACTGAACTTATATGTGTGTGTGTATGGTGGAGAGTGGTTGGTGGTTGTTTCCTGTGCCCTGGTGCACTGGGGCCAGTTGCTTCAAGTTGAAACGCTATTCGGGGAAATAGCTATACATTTGCAGTACATGTCCAGTAACAATTGAGATTGTCCTGGGAAGTTCCCCAGAATTTATACTAGTGTTAAATGGCCTGCAGGACAAAATTGGAAAAATGTCAGACAAAATATTTTGAACATTTCCACCCCTGCTATTAGATTTAATCCGCTATTGATAATGTCACGCCATGTTGAAGGTCTACATGTATCTCTAACCCGGTATTAGTGATTTAATCTAGTGTTAGCAGCTTATTGTCTTTAGAGCAACTGGCCCCTGTAACCAACAGAATAACACATGCCGGCAAATGCTACATGAATAAACCAAACAGTGACGGCAAATATAGAAATGATTTCCTCAAATCCGAGAGGCACCCCTGACAAATCATGCGACCCATGGTCGTGTGAAATCCTACATCTTGTGAGAAATTTGTGTTATAATTTGTTATAAAACCCACTCCAATATGGATGTCATTCTGAAAAAAGTTGAATTTATTGCATAAAAGTTAAACATATAGTACATGATGTTTAAGATTTTTTTCGAACCGTATTCGCCATATATATGCAGAATCTGGTGAGAAATGTTTAACCTGAAAATTAGTGGTCGCGAGACATTTCAATTTTTTCCAGGGTATAGCTATAATACCTCCACAGAAATACATGTAGATTATATTTCTTGACGTGTCTCATAAATTTTATTATGACAGTGACTGTAGTGAAGTTGGTGTGGTTTTAAGCATGTTTCTTCTAGGTTTCCCACCCTCTGGCTGAGGGCAGTTTGTTTGAAGAGTGGCAATGTTGTCTTTACCTAGCACTGGAGGAAAATGGACTTTCTAGCATTATGGAAATGCTTCACATATTGGTTGTGCAAGTGTCAATTATTGTTAGAATATACTGCCATCATATCAGTGAAATACCCGCAAGCAAAGCTTTAAACACCGATCAATCTAGGTTTTCCAACTAACAAGTTGTCAAAATGGAATTTAATAGAGAACGATAAACATCAACCAAACATACACTGCCATCCACCAACAGTTTAACAAATATTTTATTTAACTTTTCGTTTCAGTTTTTCTTACAAGACACAAAGAGTAGTAATGGTACATTCGTCAACAATCAGCGCCTCAGCAAAGGTTCGGAGGAAAGTCCTGCTCGAGAAATTTTTTCAGGGGACCTAATCCAGTTCGGTGTCGATGTCATGGAAAACAATCGACGTGGAGAAAAAAGTAAGTTTTTGCATTGACGTCTTATTTAAATTATGTTTCTTGCCTTTTAACCTGAACACTTTTAACCTGGATTCAACATGTGTTTTACAAAAATCCATAGTAAAACAAAAAATGTTTTTGATTTTTATTGCAGAATTAATAAAATATTTGACCTGTTTAGGATCTAATGCATTTGGGATAGGAATGTGGAAAAAAAATTCTAAAAAATCCTGCTGGGGGGATGTTATTTAGTTCAAGTTATCTATTTGGTTTTCTACAATTTGTTCATTTCCATCTGTTACATGTTAGTTAAATAGCTTTAAGCACAGTGTTAAATATACATCAATTAGCATTCAGTCACCGATTTTGACTTAAGATTAATACTTAATGTAAAAATGCATTTGTTTGTTCCTGTTTACCATTGAAGTCTGCCATCTGGCTAAGGGCAGTTTGTTTTTAAGTGCAGCTCTCTACAGCACTGCAGAAATATTAACAAAACACTTTAGAGTTTATAGTTGTGCTAGTGTCAATTATTGTTGGAATGTACCACTGCCATATAGTGAAATAGACGTTAGCATGGCATTAAACGTAATTTAAACAATTTAATAGGAACTTGCGGATATAACTTCATCCTACCAAACACTGATTTGGAACTGGAATTATGGGTGCATTTTATTAGAGCATTTACCGTTGAGGGTTAATGGGTGTGTACACTGCTTTTAACCCAAAATATATTATTTATGTAATGCTACACTTCTTGCACTTACATTTAAACTCCATGGATAAGGGAACACTAGTTGTTTGTTTATCTTTTGGATGAAAGCAAAGTTGGCCCATAATCATTCTTGTTTTTCGGGTTTGGTCAATTAAGATTTCCAGACAAGTGTCTGTAAGTATATTATAATCCCAAAACATGTAATAATTTGTAATAGATACCATTTCAACTGTTTACTGAGAAAGCTATTGGGTTGATTGGCTTGAGACCAGTACAACTTCAGTACTTCAACAAACTTTATCCATAATGACTTTTGTAGAAGCCTTGTCAGTTGGAGGATGGGCTCATGTCATCCAGATTTGTCCAGAGTTTTCACTCAAAACTCTTCATCTTCATAAACGCTAACTTTTACAGTATAATGCCGGTCATAGTCTTACTAAAGCAACATATTCGTTAGCTCCCAGGTTTTGGTTGTCCTGTTGAGATCTGGAAGATGTCTTGTGCCAAAAGTCCATGGCCATGGCTTAGTGGTTAGACTGTCGGCCTAGTATCTCTACTTCAATGTTCCACTGACTTGTTCGAGTCCATCTGTCAGTATATGAGTAAGTCACATGATTGGGCGCCTGCAATAACTGGGGGTTTTTAAAAGATTTCCTCTCAGTTTTCCAACATATTTAAGAAAGGAACGGTGTTAAATGGACAATCCATCCTCATATTAGTGAAATCATGTTGAGACCATGTACGACGTTGAACCCAATCAAACAAACAAATGTTGTGACCAAAGTAAACCTTGTCACTGGTTCAGTTTAGAGTAAAACTTTGGAGAGTTGGCAAAAAATCAAGCCCAGAGAAACATTTTTTAAAAATAATTATGTTCATGTGATGATAATTTTCAAAGGGAATCATTCTTAGTCTTGTTCCAGGTCAGGTTGTCATATTTCTTGCACAGGATATGTCAGTGAATGGCTGGAATCATGAGAATTGTTAACTCTACACTGACGCTACCTCAGTAATGAGATGGTTGTCCCAGTTTGTTTATTATTTCCCTGGGCAGCTGGTACTGTTCTCAGATTATATTTTGTAATTTCAACTAGCTCGGCCTCACCCATATATAACTTTAGCTGTACCATTGCCTAAGTTTTGCCCTTCGTCCAAAGTTATGATGAGTGGCATGGTTAGCTTCATGTAATCTCTGTGAATATGCTAGTAACAGTATAAGAGGTGTTAAGTCATGGCTGGAAGCAATAACATATTATGGTGAGATTGTATTAAGTGAATTCCATTCTAGCTAGCTGACCATGATATCAAAAGTGAAGAGGAGAGACTTGTGCATACCATACACAGCTGTCAGTGGGTGTTCACTGCTAGCGGGAGAAATTGATAGTACCCCATGTTATATCAAAAATCAATAGATCAGGGCTCGACCATACTTTTGTTCTGGACTACAAGGAAAAAAACTAGGTTAGTTTCACATAGTTTGGCGCACTATGTATAGGAAGGTTGGCTAGTATTGGATGAAACTTTGCTCGAACATGTATGGGTTACTACTGAATATGGTTAGTAGTTTTTGTATAATTGAGAATGCTGACAGCTCCAAACAATGATTAACATAAACAATTCATGTTGACTATATGTTTGTAGTTGGTTTTATAGATAGTGGTAGTACTGACAACCATCTAGATACAATCATTTCAACAGAAGATGGATTGAAAGATCCAAAATGTGTAGTCAATATAACAGTAATCTCAGAACAACAGAAGATGGTTGAAAAGATCCAAAATATGTAGTCAACATAAACTGTTCATGATGGTTTTTGGACTTAATCATATTTGAATGTGAAACTGATCATTGGAAGTTCAAATAGTTGTTGTATAGGTTTGTGTCTTGCTCATTTGGATTACGTTAAGGAATTGTTATTCTCTGTGTCTGGCAAGTGCATTGTAAGTGGAGCTTTTTAAGTTTCCAATCTGCCGTTTCTAGAATATGTGCCCTAATGTAAAGTGCAGTTTGTTTGAAGAGTAGAAATGTTGTCTTTACTAAGCACTGGAGGAAAATTAACTTCCCAACATTGTAGAAACACTTCACATCTTTGTTGTCACTTGTGCTAATATTACTTATTGTTGGAATACACAGCCATCATATAAGTGAAATACACAGCGTTAAACAGCACCCAATCGAGATTATGTTACTTAAACTGTTTATTTATCTATTACAATCTATTGGAGTGATGCTTGCTCAGTATTAGTATAGGATTTTCCAGTTTTCTTAATTTGAGAAGTACTTCATATACACCTAATCAAACAAACTCGGATGGTAAATAGAAGATCCTAAATATTGAACTCCTTGTGATAAACGCCCTAAGTCCATTTTGTTTTTCTGTGAATATAATCTCTATAGTATTGGCTTGTGAAATAAAAAATGAAACATAATTTGGGACTTTTATATTACATCATATTCTTAAGGGTCTTGCTGGATGAAATGAGTAACATGTAATGTATTACAACAACAGTTTATTGCACAGCTGGAGCTTTGAACCTCTTTACAAATTGACTGTGTTTAACTTTTCAGCTTACCAGTTTCTATACATTGCTCCATATTACATTACATTATGTTTCTTTGTTTGATTTTTGTTAAACGTTGTACTCAAGGGCATTTCACTTATATGATGACGGATTGTCCACTTCACACTGTACACAGCCTTATCACAGTGAAAAACAAAGGGAAACCTTGTAAAAAAAAAAACGCACACACAATTGCCAGAGCCCCAACATGTGACTCGTTCATATACCTGATAAAGGCGAACTTGATCCGGTAAGCGGTAAATGGAAGCAAGTTCAGTTCATATATTGAAAAGACTCCATAGCAGAGAGTAGTCTTAAGTGTTCTATTTTGTAAAGACTCCATAGCAGAGAGTAGTCTAAAGTGTTCCCTCTTGCAAAGACTCCATAGCAGAGAATGGTTTTAAATGTTCTCTCTAGTTAAAACTCCCTGGCAGAGAGGTGGCCTAAAGTGTTCTTTCTTTCAAAGACTCCACGGCAGAGTGGTCTAAAGCGTTCAATCTTGCAAAGACTGCATGACAGCGAATTGGACTAAAGTGTTCTTTCTTTCAAAGACTCCACGACAGAGTGGTCTAAAGTGTTCCCTCTTGCAAGGAGCAAAGATTGTTCTCTCTTTTTAAGTGTTCACTGTAATAAATAGGCAGGTTTTGCCACTGTCAATTATTGTTGGACTACATCACCGGTAAAAGATGAAAATACCCTTAAGAGCGGCATAATACACCAATCAATCATCCAATAAATCAAACAAACAACTGAAAAAAACCATCATATTCTGTTTCCTGACCCCTATTATATCAGTGTTGTAAGTTTTGATGTCTTGTGTTTCAGTAACTCATGGTTGTATCATAGCCCAGGTCACATTGTTCCATCCTGATGGAAGAGAAGCCAAGCCATTGTGAGTATAATAAAAACATTCATATTGTTGTTGACGATATGTTTACATGTACATAACTTTATGCATATTTAGTGAATGGTATGCCGACTAGTGATGTTGTTAAATGCATCCAAACATTGCAAGCATAATCAGGCCTCATTTTTTCTCGCAAACAATCATTCAGGTTACGCCAACGAAAATTCAAGAAAACAGGTACTGTTCACGTTAACTATTAAAGGTCATGATGTACATGATGGCTACAGTGAAACAGTTATGTGTAGCTACACAAGGATTCTGATACGCTGACCATTATCAAAGTTTATTTAATTCTGAGCCATTTTTTGCTTCAATTATGACATAAGTTTTATAAAAAGAAAAAAAAAACATTGTTTTACTAACTAAACGTAAAACCGAGATCCAAAAACTGCATGAAAAAGAAAATCTAGGGCTGGGTTGGCTGTGACCTGGCTGGCCGGCTCTACAGCCAATCAACATGACTATTAATTTCTATGATCTTTTTTAGCTTTACTCAGCTCATGGTTTTCAAAGCATTGACAGTTCACCGTGACAATAAACGAAACCCTGCTGATTTAATTTGTTTTTACTTTGTAAAAAAATTTGCATTGACTGCACCCCATGTGCCTTGCTTTTTCTTGATATTAACTAGATTAACGCTTTGTCTTGATGAAGACAGGCAGATAGCTATAACAACAACAACACTATATAATGACAGTGGCATCTTGTTTAACCCACCCTCAGAGAATTCTACGGTTGGTCTCCTGTTTATTAAGGCCGTCTGACTAAGGGCAGATTGTTTGAAGAGTAGCAATGCTGTCTTTACTTAACACTGGAAGAAAATTAACTTTCCAATATAATGGAAATGCTACACATTTTTGTTGTGCTAGTGGCAATTATTGTTGGATTACACCGCCGTCATGTAAGTAAAATACCCATTATAACCATTTATGCGGTATATCCTGGCACAATATAGTGTAATTACACTGTATTATATGTATGTAACCTACGAACAAAAATTGTCATTCCCGCAAATTTGTTCACGTAACTGAACGATAGGTTAGTCTAGCTTACCATGATGTCCTGCCTTATTTTTTTTATGTTGCCTTTGGGCAGACATGCCATCGTATGAGCAAAATAACCTTTAGTACGGCTTTTAGTCCTAAATGAAAAAAACAAACATTGAGCAAACACACATACAACAAATATTAAAATTGTATTCTGAAGTTGATATTCAATATTTAGACATTTAAAAAAATTACAGACAATATTTAAACACCGGTTGTGTTACTGTTTGCCCCAACCATTTTTGAAGATTTCAGGGGGTACATAAAGTCCAGTTTAACTACTCTTAATGGTACTTAAGCTTGAGAATAAACTCAATTTGACACATCATTATAACACATCATTTTTTACAAAACTCCATTTAGAAACCATTTTTAATGTTTAAGTATGATAAAAAAAAATAGTTGGGCGTTAGAAAAAGAAAACAATTCAATATGACAGTAAAATATTGACACTGAATTTTGTTCAATTAAAAAACTCAATATTCATTTATCATCTCGGAAAGTTCCATTGTTGCAAGATCTGGGTCCATTGATTTTGAACTGTCAATAACCTTATTAATCAAAGGTTGCAACCAACGTAAGCAATCTTTGTCTACAGCTAATGAGGTGAAGAAAGGGTCAGTATAAATACAGAATGATGATGTTTATGTTTATAAATAAACACCAATCCAAGGTACTACTTATAGAGCTACATGCATTATCTACCGGTACATGTACTGCTCTGGTGAAGGTACATGGGAAGGGGCCTGAACTCACCAACTGCAATTGAGAATAGTAGAGAACACATCAGATCCAACCTGACAGTTGACATTTACATCTAGTGTTTAGAATAGACTAATAGGATTGCAATTATCAATCTGTCAAAAGTTTCCTATAGATATATAGTTATAGCTATCATACTTGTATAGGGACACGGGAAAGGGAGTGATACAGAGTTAGCTCTCTGTTTTGTGAATATAAGCAAGACAAACTGGACAATGTTAAGCAATTCAGTGGAGTTGAAAGGTAAAGTTAATAAGATTTTTGAGTTCTGAGTGAGAATCATAACCCATTCACCATGAGCCACACCCCCTGTGCCAGTATGATTAACTTTTAGAAATAACTAAAGAGAGACAATACATGTACATGTATGGATGTATTTTTGGTAAGCTTGAACTGTGCACCAATGGAGAAGAGCAGCTCAACTTATTATTATTATTTGAAAATTGTTTTGGGTGTGAAGTTAAGTCTAAGGGGACATAATGTTGGATGGACATATTTATCAATCCAATAATTTCTCTGGTAGACATGTATTGTTTTAGTCAAATCTACAAGTGATACGGAATCCTATCTTAGCAGTTGTAATGTATAAAGCTTTAAACGTTTTAACGCCTACAAGCAAGGTTAATGCTAAATGGTTCACTGATGCTATTTCTACATTATAAATAACTGTAAGTTAATTTCCTACCAATTTTATTAATGTAGTTTGTTTTTGCCCACCCCTACTATAGAAGGGGGGGGGGGGGGGGGGGGGGGG
>JARFOD010141828.1:0-27160 GCA_031763545.1 Mopalia muscosa
AATGAAATAATTTAAAAATGTCCATGCTACAGCGTGGCTGAAATACCGCTGAATGTGGCGTAAAACACTAAGCAATCAATCAATCAATCTCGAATAGCCCAGAGTATAAAATGAAATAAAAGTTAAACGAAAACGACCGTGGTTCCAACAAGGAAATAAAATAAACAGAAAAACATGCTAACTAATACACAAATAGTAAGCTCACCATAATCTTAATACTCACTTATATCTATGAAAGTAATATCCACGCTGTTCTACCATATTGTAACGAAGGTCTATTTCATCTATAGAGGTTATTAGACAACGAAAAGCCTCAATTACTTGTATGCACGTCATATTTAATTAGCCGCAATTTCCGCTTAACATATTTTATAAAATAATCCGGCTTCCACGAATATCACATTGATACACCTTTTTTCCCAACCGATTTCTCTCTTAACCCCTGCAAAATAAAGGGGTGTATGACCTGTGTCAATTATTCGGAAAATATGTTTCAGAGTTTGTCCTGTTTTTTCACAAAGAAATAATGCAAATAACATCATTGTACAAGATGGATTAGGTGACGGTTAACCAATTATTATTGATGGAAGATGTATTATTATTTGGCGTGTGGCTTTTTGTATTGGCTGTCATATCTTTCTTCATAAAAAGCGTTATAAACTGGTATGGCGTAGGTACTTTACATATATACTATTGTCTACAATTACAAAACAAGAGTTTGTTATGAAATGTGTAAAAGGCACACTGTGTAATCATTAGCGTGATGTTTATATCATGCTAGCACATAGGAGACAGACAATCGATCGATTGAAATGCTAGCTGAATACCCCCAATATCCAATCAGTCGTCCCAGATATTCGTTTAGCTAAAGGCAGATTTTTTTTGTTTTAAGTCTTCTTGCTTCCTAATTCATTAAACACAACAGTGCTACGGGAGGGCTCCAGTGGACGGACACATTCCCACCCTATTATTTGTTCAACTGGTATTGATTTTAAGTTTAATTTGGCCTTCGCCTATAAGATATATTGCCAAAACTTGATCACCACAAGCAAAGGTTTATAATGAATGAAATATGACTTCCTTAACATCTGTTTGATTATCGTTATATGCGTTATATATTGCACCATGCAAAATACACACATTTGTCAGAGATGCAAGGCATGCATACTGATTCATTGAGTTCCAAAGAATTTTGTGTTTTTATCGGGGTTTCTGATTATAGCGAAATTTCATATAGACAAAAAAAATCCCGGATACGGTTATTTTTTTAGGTTCTGTACACACATTGGATTTTTCTCATATTTCTTTTTCGGGTTATTGATTTTACCGTAAAGGAAGCAGTATAGATTCGTTTTATGAAGTGTGGTGTGGTGTGGTAGGCCGTTTATAGTGGCCACAGGTTCATAGAGTTATTCAAATCTATAAAAAGCAGCTGGCCGTTACAGTTTAACGTCGTTGGTCGGATCAGGGGTACCTTGGACGTAGATAACCTAGTTTCAAGTGAGCTGTACCACCTCTACCAATACTGGTGAGAAATTTTGGAGGCGTGCGACGCCCTGACTGATACCTTAGTCACCACGTGAGCGATAATGCTCCCTCATATTTCCGAGCTAAGGCGGAAAAGATGATCTTCGCATTAAGACTTTCTTCGTTTCCTACCCTGCTTTCATAGACGGAGAAATCTGAGTTAGTTTACAGCAGCTACTTCGGGTGATATCTATTACCTAATCCAATCAGCTTTAAATTTTACTAGGAAAATAAGAGGGGGTCCAAACACAGGATGACAAGTGGGCTGTACATGCAGATTTATACTCACTTGCGTAGTCCGGTAGTACTGACCCTTGTTTGTCGTTCACACACGTAATTTGTAAACGGAAATCTGATTGGCTGCTTGTTTCTAGAATGGTCGAATGAATTTATTGCCACCTCGTCATGCATTTTGACCCTTGGAATTGTAAGATGATTCTACTTATGCATTAAAGTTACTTACTATGCATCAAAGTGTCTTTGCCACGTTTTGGAGTGATTGACAAAGCTCAACTAGGAGTGTGATGATATATATATATAAATATATATAATGGCGTTACTCTTGTTTTAGCCTTAAATAAGAGTCTAGATCGATCGGAAGTAATACAGTTTTAACCATAAACTAATGACACACCAATGTTCTGACAATTATGGACTGTTGCTTCTTTAAAAGTTCGAAGTTTCTTTTGTCTACATTTGCTTTTTGAGTATTTGATTTGTAGCTTCAGGCCGTCGTCACATAAGTAAAATACCATTGAGTACGACGTTAAACACCAATCAAACAAACAAACAATGTAGCTTCAGGAGCCAGCATGAATGCAGCGGGAGTGACTTTGTTTTAAAGTCTCCGAGAAACACACTATATGCATTTTTAAAATCTATTGGAAACAAATCCTGAGTGCATTGAATGTGGGAAGATTGAACAAATTGTTTATTGTGGCCTCCAATAAAAACAGACCATTATGTAATCGATTTCGAACTTTGAATTATTGAACACATATAAAAAAAAAATCCCAATAAACCCGTTCTGAAGTTGGCCATATCCTTAGACACTATTATGGTTTTGTATTGTAAAACCACGGTAATATTTACTGATAGCGTACCTTCGTACGATTAGTCATATCACGAGACAAATTTACTTTACTCGGAGCTGTTCATATCGACACTAATCAAACGTACAACTCAATATAAGAGGTCACTAGACGTTTTTCTGCATATGGTAATTACACCAAGATAGGTGACTCGAAAAAATATGACAATATCGGTAATGTGCCTACTTGGCCTGGCACATATTCTATACCGTTGTGAACAAAAATTTGTCTGATATTTCAGAAAAGATTATTTATGTGTGTTACATGTATCATAAATACTTATTGTATATGCATGTAACCAACCAATGATCTACAGATCGGACAAAACAATCAGAAAATCTTGCTATCTTACTTAAGGTAATATTCTAATATACAATTTTAAAAGACGTTTCTTTGTAAGAAAAGTTAGTAGTGAAATGATCTTGGTACCATTAAGGCAAAGCCAATTACTGGTTTTTTTCATTTGGTATTGTCATCTGGAGCTTAAAGGAGATATTCTATCGACTTTATGGCAACAGCCCACAGATAAAATCTTACCCGAATAATCCTAAAAGAGAAGCCAGCCTGGAGAAGGGATATGATTATTTAATCCAGTTTTGTTAGACCTATTATTATTTTGTTTTCATTTATTTCAAAGGTTCACGTGATATTAAACAAATCGTTTCGGTACATGACTTCTGTCTATGTTGTGCAAATTTATAGAACGTTGGGGCGTGGGCCGTTGGACATTATCTCCTCCTCAATCACATTATCCATTAAAGCAGACGTCTATCCTGCTACAAACTCCGTGACGCCTTTCAGAGAGGTGATTGCGATGTCCTATATCGCTAGTGTTTACCTCTGATGAAACTGTCCCGAACACTGTAACGATTACGTTCGGTATAATTAAATAATTACTGCATGTTTGAGAATGGTAAGATATGATTTATCAGCTCTCGACAATTGAGGTCTAAGATAATCCCATCGCCGTGGTTCAGTGGTAAAATGTCCGACACTTGATTTTTGTTCGATGAACCGCTCACAGGTTTGAGTCCCTCTGTCTATCTCCATTACTTGGGGAGGAAAAATTTGGCGATGTTTGCAAACGTATTTAAATAAGGTAAAGAAAGAAGTGGACAATCTATCGTCAGGTAAGTAAAATACCTTTTAGTAGGACGTTAAACTCTAATTAAACACGCCGAACACCACCGTCTCAAGCTAAACGACCCTGCTATTGAATAAAGTATTTTTTTATAATATCTATGCATACTGGAGAACCATACCACAGTAAATAGATGAATTCAATTCGTGGCTTTCAAAGGCTTTTAGATTAAAATTTCAACCAAGCATTTCTGTCTTTTTGTTTTCCCAGGACTTGACGACGAAGCCATGGTGTAATCGCAGGGGTTTAATCAGGAAATCGGCTTTTTAAGCGTCATTAGCGTCCAATAGTAAAGTGGCCATCGCGTCGTATGATCGATGGTTATGGCAGACGTTGAGATTCATTAACAATTATTCAAGTTGATTATTATTTTGCGTGTTCCGTATTGTACGAATAGCACGAAATCTAGAAACTGTCGATAGTTATCGAGGTGATTACTAACTGAAATATAAAGTTTGTGTCCATTATAATTAAATTAAAAAAACCGCAATCTTAGTAATTCGATGGAGCGACGTTTTAAGATGTTTGACATATGTTTCAAGGTTTATAAAGAGACTGACCCAAGTGCAAGGTGGAGAATTTCATTATATTACTTCAGGGCATTGACCGTATTTATTGATGGGGTCATAAAAAGAAACTTATTCCTCATTTAAAGACTTTCCTCGTTGACACGAGCATAAGTGAGGGCACTGAAATTGTTTTTTTTTTGCCTTGTTTACCCAAAGGCTAGAGGACTCCCGTTCACGCTGTCTTGTGCTCATTGAGAGTTTGAGCACAAGACAAGAGCCGATGATATTTAAAGCCAGCGAAAGAATGCCGACTGCTTTAGAAAACAGCCTGTCATGCAGTATGTCATCTTTATCCTTTTTATAATAAAAACATATAGTAGTACCTCTATTCCTCTATAAGCATAACATTTAGTTTTCAAAGTTCAATATGTATATGCAGTGAACCGACACGAGTATTGCCAAATAGAGGAGCCCATTCAGAAAACTCCTATAGGATTTTAAAAGATTTTGCCCAAAATCTTATAGGATCCGATAGGTACATAATTCAGTCGTGATTTTTGGGACAGCTATGAGATGGCAGGAACAATAGATGTTTTTACCAGCTGAGAATTCCACGTATATGCCAGAGGTATTTTCCACACATTCTTTCCGCCGGTAGCTATTTCTAATGGTTCATGCCGTCTTTCATTGACGGCGTTTTAATTAGTCTTCAGCAAATATGAAACCTAATTCACAGCCGAATACGAATCTAAAGATATTGGAGTGTTTGTTTATAATTGTGGCATTCGTATTTTGCTTCCTAGATTGCTAATATTTGTTTTTTAAGATATCGATTTTTATCCACAAAAACCAGTATGAATACAACGAAAACGGAAGTGAGTGTACAAAGAACAGGATATGCTAATAGATAGCCAGAGTCCTTCAGAAGCAGCTGTGCATTTCAGTATATGTCAGTGGTAGAAGAAGGGGCTGGAAACCGTTGGTTTACATGTACCTAAATACACAGGCCAAATCTACAGCGCCAAAATCCTGTTATTGATTTATAGTATTGGGAACGTTGTCATCTTCAACACAATACTTAACAATTACTTCGAGATATCAATTAACACGACATCAACCAAAGGAATAAAACAGTATGTTGCTGAATGGATATAAATCATGTACGTATGGTAATATCCACCCTAAATTCTACTTCAGTTGTCATGAGTGAAATAATTTAGAACACCTAGTCTTTTGTTTGCCTTGGAGTCTTAAAATCTGTATAGAGCTAAAACAGATGTTAGGCTATACCGACAAAAACACAAAAGTCCTGGAAATATATTTACTTTTGAAGTCAACATAAGTGCAGCTGGTCATTTAGATTTGACTGGGTATCCAGAAGAAGGTTATTGTATGTTCAATAAATATTTTGTATTGTGGATAATAAAGCTTTGAGTAGCTATCAAATCCACACTTGATTGTTGAAGCCATATCTCACCCCATGAAACGTATTGAAGGCGGTAAAATCGAATAACATACTTATCTGTTTTAACAGCAGATGGTCAAACGCAAGAAAACAGCTTACATACTTAATATGAATATGTTTTAAAAAGCCTGTGTCTTAAAAATTAACTATAAGCTATAATTGTTGTCAGTATTTAAGACTTTATGGCGCAAAACAAATTTATTTTATTGATCTATTATTCAATTCCAATTGATCACATAATGTTATTCCTACATAAAACCCAACCCTCAGCGGACCTAGAGTAACTCCAGCAATCAAAGGGGTGTTTTTACGAGGCTTCCTCTCCTTGAAGCCCGTGAGGGAGCGGGTGGACCATGGCCCTGCAGAATACTCCCTCGGCTTCCTCGGTCGATCGTTAGAGGCGAGAAAAGAGGTTGCTTTCTGTTGCCCTGGTGTTCTCAGAGCTAAAGGGTAATGGGAAGCAGATTTGTAACAGGGTGGGGTGTCGGCAGGGCGCTAGTATACTGTAACTGAGTGGGGTGAACCCCTGATAAAAAACGTAAAATTTCTCGTGACCACTAATTTTTAGGTCAAAAATATCTCACCAGGTTCTACATACGACGAATACAGCTAAAATAATATTAAACATCATGTACTATAGGTTAAACTTTTAAGCAATTTTGGGGTTTGACATCGGTCATAGTATATTGTGACTGGGTGGGTTGTCAGGCATGGTGCCAGTATACTGTGACAAGGTGGGGTGTCAGGTAAGGTGCCAGCATACTGTGACTTGGGGGGTATCAGGCATGTTGCCAGTATACTGTGACTGTGTGGGGTGGGAGACAGGGTGCCCGTATTCCCTGACAAGGCTGGGTGCCAGTTATCCGTGACTGGTTGGGGTGTTAGGCAGGGTGCCACTATACCGAGACTGGGTGAGGTCAGACAAGGTGCCAGTAATCCGTGTCTGGGTGGGGTATTGTCAACATGGACTTGCAGGAGGAAACACCTCTGTGGTATGAGAAAAAAAACTTAAAAACAATATGATGAATTCAGCTGTTAAATTGAGTAATTAGGAACTCAAAAATTCACACTTTAATATTAATTGACAACCAGTATCTATGTTTTATTTCATTCACAAAATCTCCAAGAGTTACGGAGCTTGAGATAACCCTACTATGTAGTAATAAATGGTTTCCAGAATTTCTTGAAGCCTTGCTGCTTACGGAGATCACGATGCCAATCTGTTAGGCAGTGTTTTGCAGCTTGATCCTGTCTATTGCCTTTGACGTCTTCTATTCTTCCTTCACCCACTGAGCTTGCATGCCATCACAGGATGGAAATAATAATGATGATTATAATACAAAACGTCAATCAAGCTAACTAACTATTCCATTTTGTCTCACTAAGTAAAACATGTCATTTTCATGACCTGTTCGTTTTTAATGGTTCCATGCAGATTTCTTCATAATTTTGTTTTCTTTTTGATATTTAGCTTAGTAAATATTTATTTTCTTTTTAATTCAGATGCTGGAAATGGCGCAGAAGCTTTGAAAAAGATGATTTTTGGAATCGCAACAAGAATTGATTTATTGAATTTTATAACTACCAGTGAATGGAATGGAAAGGTTACAGATGTAGAGATTGCAGATGTAGCTCCTTTACGTATTGCTTGAATCTCAAAAAGTGCTTTACAGCATATTAAAAGGGTTATTTGGAGGTAAAAAAAAAAAAAAAATCACCCGGTGTCGTTATATAAGTCAGAATATTTGGAATATTCCGAATAAATGTGTCATTCTGATATAGTTTGTTTCTGTTCTTATTGTCAAGGTAACTACATACGCTCCGTGCTTTTCCCAATAAGTAATAAATACTACTCATTTTGTCATATGGAAATCTGGGATAAGCTCACTGTTAAGACTCAATTCACGGGAGTAAAGGAAAATATTAATTTGAATAACATTACGACCCAGTAGAATCTCTTATTAACAATGGTTCATTGCTCAGTGTTCTCATTGGATGGTACTCATACATACCACTGTACTCTTGCTCAATAAATAATAATGTGTTGTTTTCAGCAGTTTAAATGTCTCAATGGAAATTATGAGGATTATCTTAAATTGTGGGTTGTGTTTAAAGTTAGTTTGGGTATCTAAATTGGTGTAACATTTTTTGGATGTAAACCTTATATATTTGAATAAATGAAGATTATAGTTTTGTTTATTGGTGGAGCATTGTCTTCTTCAACTTGTTCAGTTATATTTGTTTGTACAGAATGAAACTCTACTAGTTTTATGATAATATTTCAATGTAAAACTGTTATTTAACATCCACTCTGATGGTGAAACATGGTGTATATAATATTCTTAATCGGTAATTGAATCTTTAATTATATGACACATAACTTTTGATCAATTTACAAGTCTGAATTTAACATGAAATAAATCCATTATATTTTTTCAAAAATTCAAGTTTATAAAAAAAACGAATGTTATTGAAGGCTATGACTTACTCTATACCTATGATGACTAACTATCTGTATTATTTTGCTATCTATGATTTTAATAATAAATTTAATGGAAAAAAAATAACACTATGTATGACAATTTGTGTCTAGTTATCTAGACACTGTCACTTTTGACATGCAAAAGGATTTCTATCATGACTGAAACAAAACATATATGATGTCATCCATTTTGACTGAAACAAAACATATATGATGTCATCCATTTTGACTGAAACAAAACATATATGATGTTATCCATTTTGACTTTTGAGACACGTCACACCAATCTTCTACAGCAAATTCATGTTTTATCTTTGAATCAGATTTTAATTCTCCACCATCGTTCCACCCAACCATTTTTATGCCAGATATCTTGATACACATTTTTACATGATTATTTAAGATTATTCTACATAATGCCTTGGTAAACAAGATTTTGCTCATGTCTTGAACAAAAGTAGCATATTTTGGTGTTAAATAACTTCTGTGTCATGTAATGCCAGTTTGTTTACAAGCAAAAGCACTGCGGGGAAGTTTTTTTTTATATAAAATTGTTTCTTCATTTTCATTTGGCAGTTTAGTTAATTTTGTTGATAACTACTCTAAATTGTTTGTTAAATAGTGAACATGAGCCTAAGATTTGGTTTAATTGTGATCGGTTATCTTGTATTTTTTAATACAAGACCTGATTTGGTCGGACTCCAATCTATTTTGAGCCAATCATGAAACCCAGAGAAAAGTAAACCATCTTAAACTATGTACTAGTAAAAATATATTTAATGAGAATTATATGCATCACCTAATTGATGAAGGTTAGATAGTCAATACATGTTATAATGGAAACAAATATACTTTTGTTATAATTGACATAGGCATACTTTATTTACTTATCACAGCAGGAACATTATTTTTCCAACCAAGCAATTAGAATTGTATGGTGTGTGTAAAGCTATACCACAAGCATACAAGTGACATAAGCCTGTCCTGTCCTTAAACATGGTGTAAAACATAAATCAATCAATCTAATACAATGCTAAATGCTTATATATTATTTCTTATATATTACATATGTTTGATTAACAAAGAGTTGTTCTTTATACTTTAAACACAAACTCCAGATAAGGCACTACAGATAAAAAAAATTATAGTTTAAATTGATAAGATTTGACACTCGGGTGAAGCTCCTTGTTGCCTGGGCCCCGTGAGGAAGCAGGTGGGCCTTGGCCCTGCAAAATACTCCTCGGCTTCCTCGGTCGATCGTAAGAGGCAAGAAAAGAGGTTTCTTTCTGTTGCCCTGGTGTTCGCAGAGCTAAAGGGTAACGGGAAGCAGATCTGTTTGTGATGTTCTGTATTTGTGTCCGTCAACATATGAGTGAAATACCCTTGAGTACGACGTTAGACACCAATCAAACAAACAAAAACCTTGTTGCCTGGTCCTCTCGGAGCTAAAGGGGCAACAAAAAGTTGATCTATTTCGTGATGTCTTTTTATCATTTTGTGATTGTCCTGTCTTGTCTTTGTTTGTTGCCAATGGCTTTGATGGTTGTTTCCTTCTGCGATTATGCCAGCATGCCATCAGGAGTGAAATAACCTTAAAAACAGTGTTATACTCAAACCAAACAAACTCTTCCAACTTGATAAGATCATTTGATTTTGGCTTCTAGTATGTTGTGGCCTGTATTTCCAATCTGGAGTTTTAGAGATACCAAAGCCGACCTAGTTTTTCAGCTTAAAAGACATGATATATTTTCTTGAAAGGAAACATTCAGAATTTGCCCAGTGGATATATATATATATTTTTTTATGCCTACAAGATAGCTACAAATTGTGTTCAAATTTTTATAAACGTTTTGTTGTTTGGGCAGGTCAGATTTGGCTGTATACCATTTGGATTTGCATCATAGCTGGCTTTGTTTTGTATTATGTTAACATTTTTTTGTAAAACTGTAATAAATTGTTTGCTATTATAGCCACCATGCCATTAAGAAGTCACAAAACTTTATTTGAAGAGTCAAATGCTTAGCAGATGTTGCCCTGTACACTTATGAATGTTTGTTGAATAAAAAACAATTATTTGGTTTCTGAGATTTGACTTTAAATTTATATGTTTTCTCATACTATATTGTTATTTTACGAAAAGGCTTCATAAGTGAGCACACTACTGTTAACACTTAAACAGTGTCAAAAGATACCAGTGATTGTACCTGCCTACCAGTCCTGAAGTCTGAACGGAATTCACTCATGGCACCAATAACTGGAAACATCTTCTCAGAAAATAGTTATTCAAAAGTATATAATTAAAAAACCCCAAATGCTTTCAGGGGTTGCTGTACCCCTTAGGCTTATAATCGCATTTTTTGTTACACTTTTATATATTACTTATTTAAAGTTAATTATTATTTTTTTATTCTATTTATAAAGAGTTGATTTTGGACCTTTAGTTAAGTTTTTCAGTGAACCCATTATAGAGCCCTTGACGATGTGTTTATCACAGATTAACACAGGTGTCTATACTTACCATTGTATTTCTCTTTGCAATTAGTGGATATGTAAGTCCAGTGAAAAATTCTAAGTTTTTGTTGATAGATTTCAGTGGACCTATTGTCTGTCCAACGATCAGCAATCGTATAAAAATTTATAATATAGAAAACATTTCAAACATTTTAAAATTTTTAGGGCGAATTTTTAAAACAAGTTATCCTCTTGGTGTCTCTCTCGTCAACATGCAACAAATTTTGAAATATCTACGATGTGCAAGTTACAGTGTTAAATCTGTCAAAATATGAAGTGGGCAAAATTTGCATTTAAAGATCATCTTTTTAATATTTTGAGACTTTTATTCAGTTTGCTTTCGATCCTAGAAGAAAAGATCTGCACTGTCAACTTATTTATCATATTTACATTACCCTTGTCGATGCCCGTCGAATGTCCAAATGTTTAAAAAGGCAAACATATAAGCCGTATGTTCGGGCTACTTTTGATCTGATCCAGGTACCGTCATTATATAGCGCATGCTATATTGTCAATATATCTGCGGGCATGCAGTGTGAGCTAAGCACAAGAATAGGGCTAATTCCTCGGTCTAATCTCAACCCATGGTGAAAGTTGAAAATTGATCTGTTACTAGGAATTAGCCATATTCATTGTGCTATGTTATGTAAGGTTTTAGAACGTTAAAGTTGTCTTTTTTAGCCCAAAGGGTCGGATTTTGTCTAGTTTACAAAGCAAGAAAATATGTCAATATAACGGCTTTATTCCACAACATAAAAAAAGAATCCAATACAGCGTGTACACTATAGGAAGTATTTTGTTCTACAATGTGCATGCAGCCAATAGACCAGCACCTTGGATAGATCTGATCACGTGTCTAACACATGACCCAACCATTTTTAGTGAGTAAAATAATATACATTTTTTACCAGGGTGCTTGGAAGAAATGGCAAATTGACAGCAGATACCAATAGATTTGAATGAAGAGTATAACATAATACTCTTAATATATTGCAATTTCGAAAACTGTAACTTGATTTTGAATCAATATTTCTGCATTTATTAGGCTGATGGTGGGAAGCGAGTTTCCTGTCGTCCTGGTACCTTACTTTGATATCAAAGTTTAACATGTCTTAGTACTACGCCCTGTTATTTTCCTGTATTTGTCCTATCTTGTCTTTGCTTGTTGCCAGTGGCGTCGAGGCACGCCGTGGTGTGAGTGAAATAACATCAGTATGGCGTTAGACCCACAAACAACAATCAAAATGAAGTGCTTTTTCGAACTAACACTATTTGTAAATAAAAGAGATGGTAGAAACAAAATGGAAATAGTATAGTATGTGTAAACATTTCACAAAATAATATTACAAAAAGCACGCAAAATCCACTCATTTTCATAATAATAATTGTAATATTGATTTCCTCAGTCCATTTTTCTGTTACAGTGTATCTCAGTCATAATAAAATTCATTCCTTATGTGGACAATTCAGTGTAATCTTTTAACTTTTCACATGGAATTCGTGAAATGTGTTGATCTCGTGACAATTATACTCCAACAACCTCACGATAAGACCTCAAAAGACCACAGTGCAAACAACCCGAATAACTCTCTCACGAAATCGGTCGGACAACTCCAACGTGCCCCAGCGTCACACAGACTAATGTTCTGGAGAAATTGCCACACGGCGCTGTTGTCATTGGAGCAATGGCTGGTTTTCTTAGCAGTTGTCTTTGGAGAAAATGTCTGACGAAATACAGCCGCTGAGTAAACCATAACAATCGAAACCAACAATTGTGCTTAATACTAGTTCTTGGGTGCGAATTGTAATTATACACTGTGTTGAAGATATATTGAGACAGCGCCAGTTACTCTTAAGTAAAACTGCTCTTTGGGATAATATATGTTTGGTGTCCATTTGGATTCCGTTGGCAACTGTCCTTTATTAATACAAACGGGACTGTAAATGAACTTCAGACATCTATTCTCTTATTTCACCGTTCGATCAGCAAGGTAGGTTATACATACCCTGGTAACCTTTCAACAACACCGGACAAAAACTACAATGAGTATTTCAACGAAACCAGTGGAACTCGAGAGCATACCACTGCATTTGATCTGGTGAATTAACTGATCCTTCATGTAAATTTTATGCATAGACATGAAGGAAATCAACTGTTTTTCCATTAACATCGAATCCCAACTTTCGATTTCATCTTCAATCATTCTGGCATGTAGTTTGAATTCAAACGAGCACTTAACGCTAACTAACTTGAATTCTGTCGCAATTATTTTTATAAGTAATTTTACTTTTCCTGTTTGAGCACAATGGAAAGAGCATCGAGTTTATTTCCATTCCTATCTTGTTCAGGCGACTAAACATCGGCGAAAATATTGCAGATAGAATGTAAGGCATCTGTAAGTCCACCAACCGACCCGTCCAATGCCTCAAATAGACTTTAGCAATTTTAATGGTGACATCCTTTACTGATATACTTGTACGAAGAAGATGATGTAAAGACTACTAGTTTTGACGAGAGAGCAAGGTTCCAGTCATATAGGAGGCAACATATGTAACGATATGTTACAGTCTATGCTCAGATGTAACGATATGTTACAGTCTATGCTCAGATGTAACGATATGATAAGTCTATGCACAGATGTAACGATATGTTACAGTCTATGCTCAGATGTAACGATATGATACACTCTATGCTCAGATGTAACGATATGATACAGTCTATGCTCAGATGTAACGATATGATACAGTCTATGCTCAGATGTAACGATATTTTACAGTCTATGCTCAGATATAACGATAATATAAAGTCTATGCTCAGATGTAACGATATGTTACAGTCTATGCTCAGATGTAACGATATGTTACAGTCTATGCTCAAATGTAACGATATGATACAGTCTATGCTCAGATGTAACGATATGTTACAGTCTATGCTCAGATGTAACGATATGTTACAGTCTATGCTCAGACTATACTTGGAATATATACAACTTTATATCCAACAAGAGGCCTGGATGATATAGCATTTTCTCCTCAACACAGGTTTGATCAATAAGGGATTATATATACAGCTTGAATCGCATTCGACAAACTAAAATAGTTGTAGGCAAGACGTCAGCCTCAGATATAATAAATCCATTGAAGTCTTAATTTTTTACACTAACCGGATACCCTGTGTTCATTACGGATTTCTGCTGTCTACGTGCTAGTTCTCTCTCCATCATGTAAGCTTGAGCTTTGCACATGACGGGCTTCTTATCAATATAAGAAAGTTTATACTCTGTATCAAAGTCGAAATTGCCTATCACTTCGGCAGGCTTGGAGCTGGGTTTATAGTTTGCCACTGCCTCTGCTTTTTTGGGAGTGTAAGTTTTCCGCGAAGTAGATTCGCCCGAAAATGGTTCCATCGTTGGAACATAGTTGTGCCCTTCGTGGAAGTCTCCATAACGTGGTCTTGGATGGGTTTGCGGCCCCCAGTTTTTAAAGAAAACCTTGTTCATAGTGGTTCCATCAAATTTTGACTCCCCCTGGTGGATTTTGGATGTTGGCTTCAGAGCTCGTCCAGTGAAAGCTGCGTCCAAGTCTATAGGCATATAATCCCTCTGTAGACAGATTAATAAAAAAAAGTTAATTCCCCCAATTCCATCCCAAATTTGTACCGCTTAATAAATCATGCCGAAAATATATTGAATGCCAAGTGCAAAACATAAAAATAAAAACGTGAAAATCTTTGAAGACGGTCAGCGATAATCTTTCATACATGTCAAAATAAAAATTATTGGACCATATATCATGTCTGTCATAGATTTACATATTGAATATTAATATTGATTGTTGACAGCCTCGAGATACTCACTCTTTGTGAAGTTTCCGTCTCAAACTTTACACTGGGAGGTTGAAAATTCTCTTTATCAGTCTTACAGCTCTGGGCAACCGGGTGCTTCCTTATATCATGTCCACGATATGTGGCTCTCTGCTCAGTATCAAAATTCACCCTGAAAGAAAGCAAGAACGTCAATAACGTATATGTCATTTTTACACGGTCTTCTGGAATGCAAATTCAACTCTTTTCAAAACTTGCAATAGATGTAACCAGTTACGTTAAACAACAATCGTATTCTCGCGAGAGTTTCTATAGTGGACGAGACTAAGACCACTCGTAGGCTATGCCAGGTCATCGCGCATTAATTTTCGCCAATATTCGGGGCGATGTATACCAGAGGTCAGCGAATAAAACAAGTGCAAGGCAAGATGGCCCGATGTATCTTAGTCAATGTCTTGACGTGGGAAGTAGAATTGATTATATTTTAGAAGGGTTACACACCTATCTGTATACTTACTCACTGGTGGTCTATTTTAGTTTTTAATCTTATACCAATTGTAATGAAATATGTGAATGATAAGCAATAGGTCTATAAATCATTAATCAGACATATGCAATAATAAAAGCACCCCACAATAAGGTCCATGCAAGTTGTGGACAAAAACGTGTTCACAGATCGCTTGATACCATTATAATAACTGCCATAATGGACATAATCGAAGGGCGTAACCAACACAGTATAACGTTACCTGTTATTAAACCTCAAATCAATGGTGGGCTGAGGAGGGTCTATAGGTTTAGGAGGCGAGGGTTGACCAGCTAGGAAACCAGGGAAATCATGTCTGCTCTGTGTCTCTCCATTAAACCGCCCCTTTGGATAGGTGTTCTTGATAAGAGACTTAGGATTGATAGGTAAGACCCGGTGATCTCCGCTAAAACCCTTGTAAGTCTCACGAGCTGTTGTTGCCATGTTCATTTCCCCTGTGAGACATAAATGGTACAGTATATGAGTCCTCTGCTTTCACTTTTCATAAGGATAACATCACGTGGAGATGATGATCACAATACTTTATCGTTTCATGGATAGTTGATTATATTGATTACAGGTTTTGAACCTCATTTTAGTCAGGAACGTTCAGGTTACAATAAATCACCAATATATAGACTTTATGATCAACACTCTACTATCGCAAATAGCTTCCTTAACTGTATTCAAAGTCCACAATTGTCAACATTGCGTCTGGCTTCTCTATTTTTGGTTAAGAGCGAATGGATTTACCGCTAGTATAAAACTGGCGATATCAACTGATGCTTCACACAATTTAGAAGTGCATGCGCCATCAATACTAATTTCCATTCCAATTCGATGCTTTACAAGAACAATTACTATAGGGTATACCTTCTAGAGTAATGTGACAGCCTGTAGCCGAAGACTTGAACTGGTCAGAAGGAGGGGCGAATTGTCCTCTGTACGAGTTTCTGGCTGTGCTTTCCGGCAAAGGATCTTTCTCCGGATATAGAATTGAACCTGTAGCGAAAAACGGATGAAGACCATACAAAAGAAATCCAAAGTAAGCTCATCCCATATGACAGTAAACTAGGTTTTAAATTAATATATGTAAGGACGGCAACAAATAGGCTGTATTTCATTAAATTTTATCGCTTTTGTTAAATATTAAATATGATAGAAAGTCGTGCCATATTGACTACCAAATTAAAAACTAATTTACTAATGAAATATTCAGTCTAACAAATGACCATGCACATAAACGTTATAATTACGTAGATTACTAATGAAATATTCAGTCTAACAAATGACCATGCACAGAAACGTTATAATTACGTAGATTACTAATGAAATATTCAGTCTAACAAATGACCAGGCACATAAACGTTATAATTACGTAGATTACTAATGAAATATTCAGTCTAACAAATGACCATGCACATAAACGTTATAATTACGTAGATTGCTAGAGGACTTGTTACCTGCAAAGCTGGGTAGTTCTTGGAATGCCAGTTGCGGTTGAGCCACCCATTGCTTGTAATGTTCTTTTGAGGTTGTCTGCGAAGCCATTCTACCCGACGGTTCTAGGCGTTTACTGGACGGTTCAGCAAATCTTCGGGTGCTGGGCTGAGTATCCTTGAAGATGAACTCTCGGCTATAGTTTGTGTCAAATGTCATACGCTGTGAAGGTGGCTGGAACGTTTCCTCCTATAATACATACAAAATAGGTTCGAGCTGAATATCATAATGAAAGCGGTCAGTGCTCTGAAAATGTCAAGGTTGGCCATCCAAATTCTTCGTAGAGAAGACCACTTTACATAAGTATTACTAAAACATACTGTAATGGATAGTTGATTGTCCCACCATGCACCACACCTGGGATGAGTATATATAGTACTCATCCGTGACCACACCAACAAATTTTTCGCCTGTTCCACGTCTTCGGGCCTTTTAAAGTTTTACGCGTTAATTGAAGGCAAATGTACACTTTCATCTGATTAATTTGTGTTTGTTTTTTTTGTAAGCAAACACAAATTAATCAGATGAAATTGCACAGGTTTTTTGTTGTCATTTATGGTAGTCACAATGGCATCTGTGTTACCTAGAAGCAGGAATCGTCAATGCAGTCTAACGCTTTATTAGCGTCAACTGTCAACCAATAAGAAACTACTTCAATATAGTTACTCACACCCAATTCATTCATGACGATTGGATATTGTACAGTTGATCTTACCCTATACACGATAACATTGATTGGATATTGAACAATTGAACCTCTCCTATTCATGATTGGATAGATCGGTACGTCACTTTCACTATTTATGATGGGATTGATCAATACGTCAATTGGTAGGATATTGCACAATAGAACTCCCATTTTTTATGATAGCATTGGTCGGTATGTCAATTGATAGGATATTGAACAATTGAACTTTTCCAATTAATGATATCATTGATCGGTACGTCAATTGATAGGATATTGAACAATAGAACTCCCACTATTTATAATGGCATTGATCGGTACATCAATTGATAGGATATTAAACAATTGAACTTTTCCTATTAATGATAACGTTGATCGGTACGTCAATTGATTCGATACTGAATAATAGAACTCCCACTATTTAAGATGGGATTTATCGGTACGTCAATTGATTGAATATTGAACAATAGAACTCCCACTATTCACGATTGGATAGATCGGTACATCAATTGATACAATATTGAAGAATATAACTCTCCCTATTTAAGATGGGATTGATCGGTACATCAATCGATAGGATATTGAATTATTGCACTTTCCGTTTTCATAATGGGATTGATGTGTACAGCAATTAATAGGATATTGAAATTTTCCTATTAATGATATCATTGATCGGTACGTCAATTGATGAATATTGAACGATAGAATTCTCACTTTTTAAGATGGGATGGATCGGTACGTCAATTGATTGAATATTTAACAATTGCACTTTCCGTTTTCTTAATGGGATTGATGGGTACGTCACTTTCACTTTTTAAGATGGGATGGATCGGTACGTCAATTGATTAAATATTAAACAATTGCACTTTCCGTTTTCTTAATGGGATTGATCGGTACGTCACTTTCACTTTGTAGGATGGGATTAATCGGTACGTCAACTGATTGGATATTGAACAATAGATCTAATTATGGCGGGATTGATCAATACGTCAATTGATTGGATATTGAACAATTGCATTTCCGGTTTCATGATCGGATTGATCAGTACGTCAATTGATACGATATATCGAATAATTGAAGTTTTCCTATCAATGATAACATTGATCGGGACGTCAATTAATTCAATGTTGAACAATATAAGTCCCACTATTTAAGATGGGATTGATCGGTACGCCAATTGATTGAATATTGAACAATTGAACTTTTCCTATTCATCATTGGATGGATCGGTACGTCACTTTCACTATTTATGATGGCATTGATCGGTACGTAAATTGATAGGATATTGAACAATAGAACTCCCACTATTTATGACGGGATTGATCAGTACGTCAATTGATAGGATATTGAACAATAGAACTCCCACTATTTATGATGGGATTGATCAGTACGTCAATTGATAGGATATTGAACAATAGAACTCCCGCTATTTATGGCATTGATCGGTACATCAATTTATAGAATATTGAACAATTGCGCTTTCCGTTTTCATGATCGGATTGTGTACATTATAGTCTTTATCCAGAAAACAACAATCTATTTATATTCAAACACCTTAAAAAATAACCCTGGCCGATTGTATGTAACTTTAAACTACTTTTTAACAAATATGTAGAAAAAGGTAGAATCACGAATAATAATAAGCTATAAAACGAATACCTCTAACCTGTTTAGCAAGCTTGGCTTTTTCTGCATTTCTGATAGGCCGAAATTGAGACCTCTGGTTCGTATCGAATGTCATTGGCGGAGGGTTGGGGTCACGTGGGGATGGCGGTGGACGTTTGCTGGACCGTGGTCTCACGTCAGGGTGTTGGCGGAACATGTCTTCATACGCCGTCTTTACTGGCTGATGTTGGCGTCGTTTTGGCACCTCCGTCGACCTCTTTTTATGGCGCCTGGAAGATAACATTCAAATAATGGAAATTGCTGTAATTACCACGCGTATCACAAAGAAAAACCTGGTCAAAATTGCAACTATTTTTTTGTTTATCATTTCGAGTTTTTCCATCGAAAAGGTTTTTTTGGTCGAATCGACGAAATTTTTCTTGAGAAGAGATCAAGTTTTTGTATCCGCCAAACGACAAACAGTCACCTTACCAAGGTTTAATAAGATTTATAAAACATACCGGTGCCCTGTATAATGGCAAACGGCTCACGGCATTAGTTTTTGTTTACCGAACTACGGGGCGATCCACGGCGTCTGTAAGTCTGCGCAAGCCAAAGATTGATTTGATTATCGAGGAACCAGTGAAAAGAAATCAAGTAGTCTTATCAGTACGAATGAAGGCGGTTTCTGTGAAACTTAAGGCTTTGTCAACCGAAACTAAAACACGTCAGAATATAATAAGATTTACTATATGTCCAACTTGACTCAATGAATTTTCCTAACATGTTGAAACCGTATTCAGATGTCGTTTATCATATTCCTGTTGTTTGACAGTTGTGTTTAAATGTTATCTACATGTTTTAAAAACAGATCCAAAAAGCTCCCGGTCAATAACCAATCTGATTAAAAACAGATGCAAAAAGGTCCCCGTGTTTTGTGTCCATAACCAATCTAATTTTGTCAGATCCAAAAAGCTCCCTGTTTTTGTGTCGAAAAAAAAATCTGATTAAAATCAGATCCGAAAAGCTCTCCATGTTTTGCGTCAATTACCAATCTAACTAAAATCAGATCCAAAAAGCTCCCCGTTTTTTGTGTCGAAAGCCAATCTGATTAAAACCAGATCCAAAAAGCTCTCCAAGTTTTGTATCAATAACCAATCTGATTTAAATCAGACCCCAAAAAGCACTCATAAGTGTTTTGTGCCAATAACCAATATGGTTGAAACCAGATCCAAAAAAACTCACTGTGTTTTGTGTCAATAACCAATATGATTAAAATCAAATTTAGAAAGCTTCCTGTGTTGTGTCACAATAACCAATATGCTTAAAACCAGATCCAAAAAGCTCCCCGATGTTTGTGTCAATTAACAATCTGATTAAAACCAGATCCAAAAGGTCCCCGTGTTTTGTGTCAAAAACAAATCTGATTTAATCAGATCCAAAAAGCTCTCCGTTTTTTGTGTCAAAAACCAATCTGATTTAATCAGATCCAAAAGCTCCCCGTGTTTTGTGTCAATAACCAATCGAATTAAAATCAGATCCAAAAAGCTCACCCTGTTTTGTGTCAATAACCAATCTGATTAAAATCAGATCCCAAAACCTCACCGTGTTTGTGTCAATAACCAATCTGATTTAGTCAGATCCAAAAAACTTCCTGTTTTTTTGTGTCGAAAAACAATCTGATTAAAATCAAATCCAAAAAGCTCACCGTGTTTTGTATCAATAACCAATCTGATTAAAACCATATCCAAAAGCTCCCCGTGTTTTGTATCAATAACCAATCTGATTAAAATCAGACCAAAAACGCTCCCCGTGTTTTGTGTCAATAACCAATTTGATTAAAACCAGATCCAAAAAGCTCCCTGTGTTGTGTGTCAATAACCAATATGCATAAAACCAGATCCAAAAAGCTCCCCATTTTGTGTGTAAGTAACCAATCTGCTTAAAACCAGATCCAAAAGCTCTCTGTGTTTTGTGTCAAAAGCTAGTCTGATTTAATCAGATCCAAAAATTCCACCGATTTTTGTGTCAATAACCAATCTGATTAAGTCATATCCAAAAAGCTCTCTGTTTTTTTGTGCCAAAAAAAAATCAGATTAAAATCAAATTCAAAAACCTCACCGTGTTTGTGTCAATAATCAATCTGATTTAGTCAGATCCAAAAAACTACCTGTTTTTTTTGTGTCGAAAAACAATCTGATTAAAAACAGATCCAAAAAGCTCACCGTGGTTTGTGTCAATAATCAATCTGATTAAAAACAGATCCAAAAAGCTCACCGTGGTTTGTGTCAATTACCAATTTGATTTAAATCAGCTCCAAAAAGCTCACCGTGTTTTGTGTCAATAATCAATCTGATTAAAAACAGATCCAAAAAGCTCACCGTGTTTTGTGCCAATAACCAATCTGATTTAATCAGATCCGAAAAACTCTCCTTGTTTTGTGTCATAACCAATCTGGTTAAACCAAGATCCAAAAAGCTCACCGTGTTTTGTGTCAATTATCAATTTGATTAAAAACAGATGCAAAAGCTCTCCGTGTTTTGTGTCAATAACCAATCTGATTAAAACCAGACCCAAAAACCTCACCGTGTTTTGTGTCAATAACCAATCTGATTTAATCAGATCCAAAAAAGCTCTCTTTGTTTTGTGTCATTAACCAATCTGATTAAAATCAGATCCAAAAAGCTCTCCGTGTTTTGTGTCAATTACCAATCCCATTTAATAAGATCAAAAAAACCTCACCGTTTTTTGTGTCAATAACCAATCTGAGTAAAACCAGATCCAAAAGCTAGCTCCCGGTGTTTTGTGTCAAAAACCAATCTGATTTAATCAGATCCAAAAAGCTCTCCATGTTTTGTGGCAAAAACCAATCTGATTTAATCAGATCCAAAAAGCTCTCCGTGTTTTGTGTCAGTAAACAATCTGGTTTAATCAGATCCAAAAGCTCTCCGTGTTTTGTGTCATTAACCAATTTGAATTAAATCAGATCCAAAAAGCTCTCTGTGTTTTGTGTCAATAAACAATCTGATTTAATCAGATCCGAAAAACTCTCCGTGTTTTGTGTCAATAACCAATCTGATTTAATCAGATCCGAAAAACTCTCCGTGTTTTGTGTCAATAAACAATCTGATGTAATCAGATCCCAAAAGCTCCCCACGTTTTGTGTCAATTACCAATTTGATTTAAATCAGATCCAAAAAGCTCTCCTTGCGTTGCGATGATAACCAATCTGATAAAAAAACCAGGGGCCACTTTCACAAAACGTCGTACAACAAATAAATACTGTACAATAAAATTACGTCATGTTAAACTATAGCGTAAAAATATCGTACGTATGGCATCATTTTGACATCATATACTGAAAACTAACATATAATAAATTTACTTTGCCTGTCAAATACTGTTTAAACCAAATTTTGAAAGATAAACAAATCATGTCGAGGTTCCTACCATTGACAATATGATAGGCCCTTTGGGTCGCATGTCATAAGTACTGACTGTAGCGAACACAGTATGGGAAAATCTCTATATTGGATATGTATGTACTGGGGAACTTCTTTATTTTCCAATAAAATGAGCTGATATCAACCATGCGTGCATTTCAATCAATGCATACTGTATAAGATATTGTATTGTTGTTTTGAGTTTCTTGGGAGACCAGCATGCCTTATTGTACGGTAGACGATTGTGCAGCCAGCCGGCCATTGATTACAGGTAGAATTACGCTGTTATTATTGACACGAACTCTTTTACATGTCTTCAGTGCACATGACGGAGCCAATAGACATATATAACCTCGAGTTAGTTTGTGTGATTGGGGTTTAACGCCGCACTCAAGGGTATTTCACTTATATATGACGACGGATTGTCCATTTTACACTTTACCTATACAATATAAAAAAGGAAGACACCTTTTGCGGTGTACAACCACTTGGTGGAGCCCCTTTACATGAATAATCTTAAGACACGGGGACAATGCGTCTTCTGGTTTAACACAGCTGTGTATATCGATATAGACTATTATAAACCACCTCAATTACTCTTATATATATATAAGCCATGGTGAAGTCCAGCCCTAAATGATGTCTTATATTACCAATTTTCTTTTGGTCACGTTATATGTCAGCAGATATCAATATAATATCCCATTTAGGGCCATGGTGGAGACTTTTGGTACGGTACAGCTGGGGTCAGAATGTAGATATCCCAGGGTACATTAACAACAGTATACAGCCAAATGGAATCCCTACGACGGGACGTTCTAAATTCCAATAAAACATATATAACTTCAGATTTCAACTTCTGATTAAACATAAATATTTCCATCAACAAACTAAAATTAAATTTTTTGTATATGATACTGAATATTGGACTTGAAATAAACTAAAACAAGAAGAGACAAACTATAACGTTTATAACGGAAAACAGACGTACATATGTATGTATATATTATATTTTTTCATAAAATAACATTCACACCAGTGGGTCAATAATCTGAATTGTTTTAAGATGAAAATTGTCCTACACTTAGAAACTAATTAGGTCTACGGACGGGACGGGCCAATTCATGGTGTAACAAACCTTCCATCAACACATTTAATTATTGTTTACTTATTAATAACATTAAGATCATATAGACGAAGGTAGAGATATACTTACCCACAGTCGCATAATTTGCTGATGGTTTCTTCATCCAGAATGTCCGACAGTTTGTCTCCGTCACAAAGCATTGTTTATCACACAGGCAAGATTATACCATATCAGAGTTTACCTTTATAGTTCAGCTTTTCACACTGTAGATCCGTGGGCCGTGAGTTGTTACAAAAAACACCACCGATATACTGTTTACCTCTTTACAGCACGCGTTCAACCAGACTATTAAATGTTGTTATCTGGAATGTATTAGGTTATTATTTCCTACTTCAATCCGGCTCAGGGTCGAATATCTGTAATTGTTTACATACCCTTGTACTTCGGTAGCAACAACCCCATGCAGAGATTGTACCTGGTAACGAGCATTCGGTATTAGTCGGAAACATTCGCGCAAATTATCTTCATGGTCCGATCGCTTTGTTTAAGCCGGCAGTTAAGCCATTCGGGGTATTATTAATTCACACCTTAGAGGTTATATTGATCCACGCTTAACTGTTCCTCAACTCACCAAGTCAAAGGCCATAGACTGATTTTTACAAGCAATACATAGACAACTTTGGGTGAAACAAACTCATGTATAGTAATATTTTATCATCTTCTTTCCACCCTTGAGGAAGTGCGTGTATACGATTTATAAATCATATCAAGCAAGGATTTATACAACTTTAAACGATCAAGATTGTATTTCTTAAAACATTCAAATTTCTCAAATCAAATACAAAACATGAAGAAGTAATTTGCATTTCAATAATTGTGAAATAAAATGAAGAATTTGATGGGATGTGGCAATACTAACTTTATCCTGTAGCACAAAACTATATCAATTATAAACCTGTAGGATTTACCTTATGTTTCAAATATATTTTTTCAGATAGAGATGTCTATTTACGGTAAATGTACTGGTACGAATGAGATGAAACCCTGCACAGCTTCAACTAGGATGACATAGGCGAGGGTTTGGGGAACGTCCAGGACAAGGGGGTTCTGGGACCACTTTCACAAACACAAAAAGTGTCTTTTGATAACATTTCGTGATTTTAAGCTATATAGGCGTAAAAATATCAAACGAACTTTTATATTCGGACGACATTTTGTCAAAGTGGCTCTGGAATCACCGAAAATCTGAACGAGAAAACGTATACTCGTTACAAGCGAAGACTATTTCCGGCTTTTCATGTGTAAACCAGGGCACTTCAGGTGTGCTTTGGCAAATAACAAATCATCGCCTTGGGAATTCCCAATCGACAAGGGCATGAACTTCCGTATGAAAAATTTGCAGGTCAATAAATCACAAATTAAAATAATATATTATTATTTTTATTTGTTGTCAAGTAATTTTGTGTTTCCTCTGCATGATAGCTCTTGCTCAGGTGTGTGGAGTCAGTTTCAAATTCGACATTGGACATTCGAGACATATTCGGAAAACATATTCGTCAGAAATTCTCGTTTAGTGGCATAGCCAGGATTTCAGGACGAGAGGGGTGCATTTGGAAGGTCGACTAGCCCAGCACAAAGGGCAAGGAGAAACAATCGGAACTATGGGGAGCAATACTAGTGAAGATTCCGAAAGCCATTAACTTATATATGGACTGAGAAGATATTTAAACCATTTCAAGACTTTATAATTTGCTTGTACCGGCACCGTGCAGAAAGCTTGGGTTGTTTTAACAACATGCAATCCTGCCCTTGCATCTAATTGGAGAACAAATTCTAACTGTGGATATTGGATACTGAATCATCCGAATATTTCTATAAATTGCGGTGCCCGCTGATGAGTTTGGGATGCGCACTGATGAGTTTCGGGTGCCCACTGATGAGTTTGGGGTGCCCTCTGATGAGTTTGGGGTGCCCACTGGTGAGTTTGGCCTACAAGTAAATCCGGCCCTGGTTATGATCAAGTATTTACACTGGACCGGGCAATCAGTTCCCACGAGGATAACATAAGTATTGTAGAGAGCCTGTGGTCCCGTCATCTTGAGCTGTTTAGTGAGTCTTTATACTCACAATTGCAACAGACCTACTAAAGTCTAAAACCATATCCATCTAGATTGATAGCAACTACAGAAACCAACAAATAAAAGCCAAGTATAAAAAAGCTTAACGAGGGGGCTTATAAATGTTAACAAGTCAAATTATTTAGGCTGCGGTTGAGTTGACATAAATAACTTCACGTATAGATTTCCCATAGCCGCTTAGGCAGTGACTTCTTTTAGTATACGATCGTGTCACCGAAGGTCGACCGTTGAACCCATACCAATCGAACAAAAACCTGTTTGACATAGCATCACGGTGTCTTTCTGTAACGTATATTGTAATTACTGCCCATGTAAATAGTGTTTATTCTGTGCGAGGGGTATATAGAGGTATACATAGCTTTCCAAAACACGTTTGTTATACTCGGCTGAAGGAACTATTCAAATGCTAATATGAGCATCATGGTGTAGTGCTGCTGAACATTCTAAAAAACAAAATAATAATAAATGTGTGTTTGTTAGATTGGGGTTTAACGTCATACTCAAGGGTATTTCACTTGTATGACTACGAATTGTCCACTTAACACTACACCTTGACACAATGCAGTGAAAAACCAGGGAAAAAACCTTGAAAAACCACCCCGCGATTGCCGGAGCCACAACGTGTGATTCGCTCATATATCTGATGGTTGACAGATAGACTCGATCCTGTGAAGGGTACATCGATGTAGTATTAGGAAGCGCACACACTACCTCTTAGCCACAGTCGCGGGCTACCTCAGAATAGCATCACCTAAGCATTAACAACAAGAGCTCAAGTGAGTAGCAATATACGCCCAAAGAAATCTTGCTACATGGAATATTAAAATCGAGTTTGAACAGAATCCCCCAGGTAACCGCATGTCTTGACTAGAATACACCAAAGAAAATCCTACGCATGGAACATTTGAACTCTGTCTTGTCAAAAGGAACACTCATACTAAGTTTGATTTGAATTCCACAAGAAGTTTTCAAATTAACACATGCAAAACTGAAATTAAGACTTTGCCACCTGTAGTTCGACATACACCAAAACTAATCCCAAGCAACGTTTTGTCACAAAGAACAATCATATAAGTTTAATTTGGATTCCACTAGAAGTATTTAAGTAAACATACAAAAACCAAATTTTGACCAACCGGTGGCGCCCATGTAGGTTGACGCACGCCAAAATCAATCGCAGGTTCTGCTTGTCATATGGAACACTCATACATATATATTTGAACTGCAGAAGAAATTTTATAATTAAAATACAGTACCGAAATTTAGACTTTGCCACCAGGTGGCGCCACCTGTAGTCCAACATAAGCCAAAACTGATCCCAAGTGACATCTTGTCACTTGGAACAATCACTCTTAGTTTGATTTGATTGTTGGATTTGGGTTTAACGTGGCACTCAAGGGTATTTCACTTTTATGACGACGTGCCAGCCCAATGGGTGAAGGAAAGCACCGAATTCCACTTGACGTTTTTAAGTAAACATACAGAAACAAAATTTAGACCTTGCCACCATACCTGCCAAAATCAATCTCAAGTGAAGTCTCGTTACATGGAACACTCATACTAAGTTTGATTCGAATTCCACAAGAAGTTTTCAAATTAATATACAGAAACGAAATTTAGACTTTGC
>JARFOD010141829.1:0-13067 GCA_031763545.1 Mopalia muscosa
GCAAGTTTGTAAGTGAATAAAACAAATTCTATGCGTCAGAAAAATACAGGATTTATTTTACAGATAGTGCACAGTATTATTTTTGTAATTCAGTCACTTTTAATCGGATTTAAAACCCATTTGAGAATACCTTTAACAAAGAAAGAAAGTATCAATGCAGCATTGGTATTGTAACATATATAAACATCTTACGAGTATATCACATGATATATATATGATAAGAATTTCTTTTTCTTAATTTCTATGGCTTTATTTAAGAACATTCTTTATTAAAACCAATTCTATAGAAACATTGTTCAATAATGCTTTTTTATGTATATCCAACTCTCAGGTATTAAAATAATTGAGTAATAACAAACAAAATGTGTTAAACTACTATAAATTTACATAAATGAAAAACTAACATGGCTAGACCAATTCCATTACATTCCATTGCAGACACCCGTCCACCCGTCTAAGTGGACACCCTCAAGTGAACAATTGCCTCATTTGGACACCCTGCTTTAAGAAACTTTAACATGGTGGAGATAAGAAAACTGTCAAAATTGGACACCCAGTTATTTGAAAAGTGAAGCAAAGTGACCATTTTGGACACCGTACTTTTGATTTCTGGCTAAGCCCCTGATTACATAAGATCTAAAATTTCTCTATTACTCTGAAAATGTCAATATTATTAAGATTTAAAAACAAGAAAACTTTTTTATCACAACTATGTTTTATCACAACTATGTTTTATCCCATATGGACTACTGTAGTTCTGTATGGAGAACCTGTCACTTTTACTTAAAGACCTAAGATGGATGACAGTAGATGAAAGAATAAAGTACACTATGTTATGTTTAATTTACAAATCTTTAACTGGCTCCAACACATTTATATACATTACTTATTCCAAAGAAAAATTTACACACTTGTACATTACATTAGACATATTGCCTTTTTTACTCAGCATTAATTACATGTAATTAAAATATAACTTTTTTGATAACTTTTTGATAAAATTGCCAGTCGCAAATTATTGTTAATTAGAACATTTGTGAATCTATATATATAATTTATAAAAACTTTGATCATTTTATGATTTATTATCTAAATTACTTTGATCATTTTATTATTTATTATCTAAATTACTTTACTAAATTTTACTTATTTATTTATTTCCTTCATGTTAAAATAAAATGCATAAGTTTATGTATATCGGTACCCATAAAATTTTTGTATAACATTTATTGAGGACTACAGGGAACTGAAGGAAATCAAATTTTAATTTGACTTAAATTATTTCCCCCCTAAATAAAGATATATAATTAGTATTATAATATATTTGATTGACCTCTTTTGCAAAATTTTGATTTGGTGAAATGTTATGTAGGATTCATTTTTAACAATTTATGTCAACCATCATGCAGGTATATGACAGAGTCACACGTTGTGGCTCCAGCAATTGCAGGGGTGGTTTTTACTAGGTTTCCTACCCGTTTTCTGTGGTTATTTAAGTGAAACACCCTTGAGTAGGACGTTAAACCCCAATCAAACAAACAAACAAATCTTATAATTTATTACCCTATAATTATTATAAGTTGGGACACTCTTATTTTGGGACGGGCCACAGAAATAACATGTACATGTAAGACCCCATGTGGTAAAGCTTATTTCTTTGTCTCAACTTCTAGAAGTTATAAGGTACTTTTAGAAAAGGGTGTCCTAATTTTTTGATTTTAAAGCTACAGAGAAATGGCATAAATAAAAGGTGGTTCACACCTGGTATTATTAGGTCAAAAGTTTGAGCGCCGCTCATTTACAGGTGAACAAAAAGGCTAGGATAGAAGGCCTATGGCCAACAAGGGCGCCCATGCCCTGGTTAGGGTTTTAGTAAGGTTTTCTTACTTAAACTAAACTGACCCTATTTAATTTTGTTGTCACAAAAGGTAAACACCTGTAATTAATGTCAACAGGTAAACTGATAATGTTACACTGATGAAGTTATATACTTTGAACCAGAATTTTTAAACTGGTCAAATTGACACTGTTTACATACACTGATCACATGACAAACTACTTGTAGGTGATCATGACTCAACAAAATATATGCAAAGAAGGATCTAATTTTAGTCTCCAGTGCTGATACTACTATAGATAGGCCTACATGCACGTCATCAACACATTTTGTACACACTGCTTCTAAACCAGCTGTTTACTGTTCACCTCTTATTTTGAGATAAATAATAAACATTTTTAGCTTATTTTTGACGTCATGTTTTTTTTTTTCAATAAAAATGTTCAATTAAGGGTTGTGTTCATGAAAGCGAAACCTTAAAATTTTACTGAAAGATGAAACTGTGCCAATGTGGTATTCACTTCCCGTATGCACACTCAGTGAGAAAAAAATTCACAACAAAGCATAACAAATTGTAAGACATATAAATTATAGTACAAGTACTCCTTCATTTAATGCTTATAAAACAAATCAGTCACGCTGATGACACAGTGGCACTAGAGACAGGACAGTGGCATTAGAGAGACAAGGCAGTGGCACTGGAGGGACAGGGCAATGACACTGGTTTGTTTGAGTGTTTGATTGGTGTTTAACGTCGTACTCATGGGAATTTCACTTATAGGACATATGAATGGTAAATTGAAGCAGGTTTACTGGAGAGTGGAGAGACAGGAAAGTGGCACTGGAGAGGCAGGGCTATGGCACTGGAGAGACAGGGCTATAGCACTGGAGATACAGGACAATGGCACTGGAGGGACAGGGCAATGGCACTGGATAGACATATTTAAGACAGTTCCTTGTCTAATAATGGTGGAAAAATCAGGAGGACAATTTTCTCCAGATTGCTATGTATGTATACCCATAACATTCTTTTTTTTTTTTCTTAAACTCACAAGGGAGGAGATATATATATTTATTTTTTTATCACTTTTTTCCACACACTACATGTAGGTCCATATACATGTATAAAATATATACCCATATAATTGTGGCTGTGGAGTCTAGCATAATGCAGTATGCCATTTGACAATGAATTACTCACAATGAATTCCCTCGAGTTCTGAGGGAATACCAGAACTCGAATTCAACATTTTCATGAAAGAATACATATTTTAATGTAAGGTTTCACAGAAAGATCAGATGCCTTGTAAAAAAAAACATATCACTTGCACTACATACATGTAGGTAGTTTAATGGCATATAAGCCATTTGAATGCGTTATTAAACAGGACTTGTATCTTGGCAAAACCTTGGTTTGATACAATCATATATACTCCATATAATATGTAAAAGATGGCTAGCGGTGTAAATTAGTTCCTTGAGGAACTAGAAACCATCAATGTAACTATTCAACAATAAAAGATGGTTACAAAAACATTTATTTAGTGAAATTGGCACATCAGTGGATAGATAAGATGGCCTTGCCGGGCTTCCATAGAAAGGGCAGACAAACACACCTGATTAAGTCTAAGGTTAAACAAACTGTGTCAGGTCACAAAGTTAATTGAATCTGATAAGCAAAACCAAAGAGACCCAAGCTTGAGTGGTTCTGTAGTCAGAAGTGTGTATGGCAGCAACAAATAGGCCCCTTATCTTCTCCTGTACATATATTTCTACTCCATATAATATATTTTTAATAAAAAAAGAGAGAAAAATTTTGAAAAAAGATACGAACCCAGGACCTTTGAGTTACAGGCCCAAGACTCTGTTGCTGTCCTGCACCAGAATTTGAACCCGACCTGTGCTGTTGGGGAGAACAGGTTCAGATGTCCCCATGGTTATGGGAACTTAGTTTATTTGTTCGTTTGATTGGTGTTTAACGTCGTACTCAAGGGTATTTCCCTTATATGACGACGCATTGTCCACTTCACACTGTACACAGCCTTATTACGGTGGAAAACTGAGAGGAAACCTCGTAAAAAAAACACCCCCGCAATTGCTGGAGCCACAACATGTGACTCGCTCATATACCTGATGGTCGAAAGACGGACTCAAACCTGTGTACAGTAAATCAAAGCATGTTCAGTTCAGGAAGAGCACTCGCCACCACTGAGCCACTGCCGCGGGCCTGGAACTTAGTTTAAGAGTTTTCCAAAATTGTTTGCAGTCTTAATCTAAATTTGCATTTTGCTATTGATTTTGACAAATCTTGTCATCCAAAAATCAACGATAATCGTATTTTAAAGCAATCTTGTTTTATTTTTCACAAAGACATATTTATATTTTTAAAAATCAGCAAAGCAGTAGCAAATGTAAGGTTATCTCACAAAATTTTAAAGGGAGAAATTTTAAGGTTATGCCAGAAAAGATTAGAGCACAGGCCTGTTTAAACTTGGGCGTCTGGATACCAGTGCCAGTCTACTACAATCTCTTCTGAACCCTCCTATTATATAATATTTCATGATTAAGTAGTGTTTTATGGTGCTACAAAAGCGAATATTTATAGGCATCATAACAGATCCATGATGTAATGTGAGTCAACAGAAACATAATACTTAAACTAAATTACTTCCCCAGGCAGGTCTGATGTCGCCACTACATACTAGATTTTCACAGGCCTAGGGAAGTTGAAATAAATGATGAAAGGCTTTTGTCCATTATTCCCCCATATTTTTCTGGGTTGCTGACAGCTATCTATTTTATTGGAAAATCTCTATAAAATCTCTCATTATAAATTTTACGACTGGAGCGTACATCTTATTCATAATAAAAACTGGTTAACAGGGGGAAAAAAATACTCAATTTATACTGTGAAGAAAAATATAATGATTTCAATATTTACAATATCATCAAAAATATAACCAAATGTGCACTATCACCGACAATGATTTTTATCAACAAAAATATAATCATTTCAGAAAGAAAAAGATAAAAAAAAAGTGTTGGATAATTTCTGTTAAAATAAATACACAAATACAAAATGTTACAGTTACAGAAGTGTCTGATAAAGAGTAGTTCAGTAGTTCACTATATTAAATAAACAATTACATTAACTGTACAATCAACTTTGTCCAGCTGTGTCGCTAGAATAGTTCAAATACTTTGTTGCACATAATTTAAACCAGAATTATGTTTTACATATATAAGCTCATTCCTTTTTGTGTTCAACTTCCATTCAGCGTTTGACTGCAAAACTTTAATTGCCTTCCATACAGACCTGCCTACCCAGAGAAGAAATTTACGTGTCAAAAATTAGTATTTTTACTGAGAATTTTCTTACCATTTTGTGTATTTTCGTGTTACAGCATAGTACAGAATATTGATTTTGGTGTGTAATTTGGTTGTTTTTTGTTGTATTTAAAACATAAATTATGTGTACAAAATACTCCAGAATACACAGGGTAGACAGGTGTTTTAATGTCTAATTTTACACACTTCTGTCAGTTTATAAATTAGTAATTAAGGTCAATAAGGAAACATGGTCAACATACATGGAGCAATACCGGATATAACTTAGAACAACACCCCTGGGGCAAACCATCAACCAAGCAGGTGATCTCCTAAGTTACCTATATAATAATCAGTTTTTAAAATTTTTATTTATCATAAAACATGTACAAAACATTTTGTTTTTAGAAATTTTAATTATTATTCAGTTCCTTATCTAGAATCTTTTAATCTGTGCATGTAATATTCATTTATATATTTTACCCATAAGATTGTTTACGAAGAGATAGTTTGTTTGAATGATAAGGGTTTTATGCCATACTTTAAGCTTTTTCACTCATATAATAATGTGTCAGCCCAATGGTAGCTCAGTATTCAGTACGCTAGCCTCACATCTAGAGCAGGGAGGCTGTGTATTATCCATAGCCACCCAATGGGTGCAGGAAGCAAGGGCTCAGGCAGAGGGGTATCCACCCGTCCAAATGGACACCCTGAATTGATTAATTGCCTCATTTGATCCCTGTTTTAAGAAACTTTAACACACAGGACGCGGCAGGAGATAGAGAAACTTGATAATCACAGGGGGCCATTGTCAACAATTGATGGGTAAAGGAAACCCCTCTCAAAACCACTGGAAACAAACGATAGACTGGAGACACGATAGGACAAATACAGGACAATCACAGGATGTAATACAGATCGGATTCATGTCTCCATGGCAAGAAGAAGTACCCTCCAACCACAAACATGTACCCTACAGAGAGAACCATGACAATGACCATAATGTATTATATCACACCCTAACAAGAGAACCCTGAACCTATAGTGTCCGGGTGTCCCTAATACTTGGCTGCCGTCAGTGCCAAAATATTTGATTCCTTAAAATGATTGATCCTCACAGACAGTAATACTTGAAAAAGTTCTTCAAAGTATACATACATATAAGAAACCCAACATAATGAATATCCAGATAAAATCAATTCACTGATTTGAGTTTAATGACAGGCGTATGGGTACCAGTGTAACACATGTAATGAAGGCAATGCTCTTCCAAAGAGTTCACAACACAATCACATTGTCAAAATCAACAGATTTCAGTTAAACTGCCCTTCTAAGAGTTCTGATAAAAAGGGGCATATACTAAATAACAATGTGTGTCTGGTTTTAATGCAGAGTAAGATGGAGAGTTTGTACATGGGAGGGGAATTGAACGGTATTCTATCTTGAGTGTCTGTATCTCATTTGGTACTCTAGTGTCGACTTGCTGTATTGTGCAAAGGGACAGGAAATTGGATCACATGACACTGGGAAAGTTGTCTTGCCTTACACCACAATCATTGTGACATAACCCATTCATGATGCTTCATGGAAGGAATTAATGGGACATATTAACAGAGAGTTTCTTTAAAAAACATTTCACTGTACCTATCCCAAATTCATCAGACCATATGGTTATCTACTCCTTTGGTCTTGATCTTACATGTAACACAGATATTATGTAAACAGTAAGACATGTATAGACATTTATTTGGACTTGTACTATCTTGGCCGTCCTTACAACTAAAAACCAATTCAATGTAACTTCTATAAGTTGGGACACAGAAATAACATAAGATTCCCAACTGCTAGAAGTTATAAGGTATATAAATATATTTATTTACTGATTTTACTATTATAAATACTAATTCATATATTTTTATTCTAATATTATTTTGAATATTACTCTAATAGTATATTCCGTCAGCATATAAGTAGCCTACAGTGTAATGTTCCTGTTAATATCACAGACATTAAATAAAAGACATTCACTTTGACTTCAGGTAGCAAATTGACCATAGAAAACTCATCTGCATGTTTCTTGTAATTATCACTGACATTAAAAAAAGATTTTGAATTCGACCTTCAGGATGCAAATTGATCGTAGAAACTCCTTAGCATGTTTCTTGTAATTATCACTGACATATTATATAGAGACATTCACTTTGACTTTTACTAAGCAAATTAACCATAGATAATCATCTGCATAAACAACAGCACATATTATTCCTGATATTTCGCTTGTAGAAATCTGTACATTGATGAAAATGGCTTCATCGATTAATATGAAAATTTTTCCACATTGAACAGTACCACATTGAATTGAGGTCACTATTGGAATGGTTGAGATCAGCACAGACCATGGTTATTGATTACTGTAATCTATTAATGCTAGAATACATTACAGTGAGGGGAAACTCAGAGGCAGACATTGACAGTCATACAATATGCTGACATATATAGGTATCGTGAGCTAACACAGCCCTAGATCAAAATTTAGTAATCACCTCAATTGACTGTTGTTTGGAATTTATGGTAAATCTATTGTTGGTGACATGCACCTTGTTGATTAAAATATTTTTCAAAAAGCAGTTTAGACAGTGAGAGCAACATGTACAAACAGGGGGTTATCCATAAATCAGAAGTAGGGTGTCCAAAATGGTCATTTTGCTTCACTTTTCATATAAAGGGTGTCCAATTTTGACAGTTTTCCTATCTCCTGCATGTTAAAGTTTCTTAAAACAAGGGTGTCCAAATGAGGGGATGAGGCAATTGTTCACTTTAGGGTGTCCATTTGGACGGGTCACGGGTGGACGGGTGTCTGTCTACCTAGGCCCTTGTGTACAAATCTAGAAAGAAAAATCTTGACAAGAGATAGGATACCGGTACATTCTTGTCTTGTAAATTCATGATTATTTTTTTCTTTTATTTCTGCCTGGTGTGTAACAAAAAGGGACTATATGTATGCGATTGTGATTGAAACCTCCACGCATAGTTTAGCTGGAGATTTTTTTAACTTTTCAACCAACGAAATCAGGGCTTAAATGTTGCAAGAGGGCCAAGCTCATATTTTAAAAAATGAAACGAATTTGAAAATGCAGTTAAGGAAAAGCAAAGGGGCTGAAGGTGCCTTAATTTGTTAACAATCAACACAAGTAAACATGTGAAGACAAGTAGGACATGTGAAACAGAAACGTGCAAAACAACAAAACGGAAATGTAGCAGAATGGACAAGCGTATATAATATTTCATAAACAAAACAAGCAATTGGAATGAAATGTCACCATTAAGTCATTCGAACTAATAGTTCACATGGAGTAAATGTTTTGGCTAGCATGATTGTCTTGATTGATCCATTCACCATTGAACAGCTCAGTTTGATTCAAAATTAAAGGGATGGTTAACTGGAGAAACAAAGCTAAGCATTGAATAGAGCGTGAAATTCGTTATCAAAAAATGCTTATTTGATAGTTTGCGATTTATTTACTATAATACAAACTTAGCTAGTCCATTACAAAGTTAAAATATTAATGGGACAGACATTTTAATAATGGTGACTGGAGGTTTGTGCTGCTTGACCAATCAGTTTACCACATTGCTGCGCATGTCTGGGTGAGTTATAATAAAAGACATTTGGCTACTTAACATATTACTCAGTGCACATGACCCATTGACCCCATCTACCACAACAAAGACGCCATATATTTTGTGCCTTTTTTTAGAAAAGTTTTTCGGCCACTCATGGTAGCACAGACATATTTTTTTGAGTATCACAGATTCAAATTTATTTTGCTATGCATGAGAGGAGGGAAAGGCAATCGATACTTTGTGATCATAAATGACATATTGGCAGTATACTAATGTAATATTTTGCCTTGGCATAAATAAGAGGAGTGTATTAAGGCAATCGATAGTTTTTTTTTATCATAAATGACATGTTTGCAAGGTACTAATGTAATATTTTGCCTTGGAATAAATGAGTGGAAGGCAGCGCAATTGATAGCTTGTGGTAATAAATGACAGGTTAAAAGGGGATATGTCATATTTTGACCTCCCACATGAAAACTTGACAAAGCTATGCCAAAAATAAAAGATGGACATGTGGCATGCGAAGAGAAACAGACAGTACATCTGATTTAAAACAATTTGAAGTTGGTAAGCGTAATTTAATAAAAAATTAAAATGCTTAGGACTTCAGTCCTGTATACTTCCTTGAAATAAGATAAGCTTATGGAGCTAAAAATAGCAACAAAAGGTGAGTGTGACAATGTGTGGTTTATCTGATTTTCTTCGGGGAACAGATATTTACCTGTGAACACACTTCCTTGAAATCAGCTGATTACAACAGATACAGGCCAATACAGCCAATGCATAAAAAAGGAACGGCTGTGTAAAATCTGTTCTGAGGATTACTGTCTTAATTCATGTTTTAAAAGTTGATATATAATTACTTATAGGGTTTATTGCAGAAAATTGTGGGATTAAACTAACATTTGTATGGCCGGTTTGGATATTTTATTATGCGACATAAATTATTTTTTAATTAACTGAGTTACTGAATTCAATGGTGTGTCATTATGTATCATTGAAGCAGTCAAGTTCTGATTCTCTTGGTTTCTTTGATTGATGTTTAATTTGGTACATGTGCTTAAGGTTATTTCACTCATATGATCTGATCAAGGAAACCGCCGTTGAAGGCAGTGGCAACAAACTAAAAAAAATGATAGGACAATAGCAAGACATCACTAATTGGACAGTTTCTTGTTGCTCCTTAACCTGAGAGCACCAGAGCAACAGGAAGTGACCTCCCATATGCCCACATGATAGTTTTGGATTCTTGGTAAGTAAAAATAACTGCTATCCGTAAGTTTCTTTAGTTAACCTAACATGAACCATATATCAGTAATTTATTCGTTGACATGTTTTACTATACCGGTACTACCTAAATGTTAGGCATCTTCTAAAATTAGACTACTTGAAATCAGAAAAAGAGGAGTCTTCGACTTGCAGAAAAACAAAAACTGATGTGGTTTACTACCCTGAATCTGAAGCTTAGGTGACATCCACTCAAACACGACTGTTTGGTTGGTTGGTTGCCAACAGTTACAGATCACAATGGGCTTGTTTGTTTGGGGTTTAATACCTTGTTTATTTGTTTGTTTTTTTGTTTGTTTGATTGGGGTTTAACATCATACACAAGGGTATTTCACTTATATAACGACGGAATGCCCACGTCACCTTGCCTTATTACGGTGGAAAACAGGTAGGAAACCTCGTAAAAATCACCCCCCGCGATTGCCGGAGCTCATATACCTGATGGTCAATAGGCGGACTCAATCCAGTAAACATTGAAGCAGGTTCAGACGGTAAGCGCACACGCTACCACTAAGCCACGGCTGTGGGCCAATACCTTGTTTACGATTGTTTCACTCATATGACAGCTACAAGCTTAATGGGTCAAGAAAATCACCCTCGACACCACTGGCAACAAAGACAAGAAAGGACAAGTATAGGACAGTTGCAGGAGGTAATACAAATACATCACAAACAGATCAGCTTTATATATTATATAATGTCCCTTAAGCATAGTCGTAGCTTTGAATGTGACATAAGCGCATTTGCGTCTCTGCCAGTTCAAGACAGTCACGCATGTTCTACTTTCTACGTCCAGTTGTAACGTGAGTAGTTCTAAGCCATCGCAAGTGCAATCCACATAAGCGCTTTAACGACTGCCATCAACTAGTTCCAGTGAGTTGCATCTAGGCTTTGACGTGCGGGGTGTTTTGTGACGGTAAACGTTTGTTTTTGTGACATAAGCGATCAGTTGCTGTCAGTTCTATCGCTTCCATTGTGACATAAGCAGGGCGTTAGATCTGAAAGCACCAAGTCAACAGGAAGCTCACTCAAAACGGCCCATTGCATCAAAATGAGATTATTATAACTGCCTCCTTTATTGTTTCTTCTGTCAAAATGTTACTTAATTATTGCTTTTATCAACCATAACTGCATATTTGAAAAACAATTTAAATAAAACAGTATTTTTGAATCATTACATCAATCTTTAAGATATTAAAATGGACCTGTCTCAATAGAATTTTTACCAGGAATGTCTGATTATTGGGTTTTTCCATTTGATATTTGCGTAGTCGATTTGGTGATTGGTTTGTTTTTAATGTTAAAAAGGCCACAAATGCAATTCTTTGTGTTCAGGAAACCAAAGTAACAAAAGCATATTCCTTTTTATTATCAGTTATCCCAGTAATTTACGGTAAAGGAAAAAAATATACCATAATGACATTATATATATATCCTGTCTGCAAAGGATGAAACGATATAATACTGTATGTACATCTAAAACCAACTTCCTTAAATTTAAATAGTCTTTTGTAAAAAAACATTTAAACAAATGTCATCACCACAGACAAGTCTGGAGAGGTTAACCAGTTTATGTCCTGTTTATTAACAAACTAAAAACTAACACAAATATAGAAGGTGTATAATTTCATAATGCCAGAATTTTAATTTATACATGTACCAAAACCAGCCGACAGGTAAATACTGCATAGCAATAAAAATTTAATGAGGTGGTATAAATTATCCTGTAATTTGAACTCGATGCAATCGTTGTTGGATTCCAGCCAGCAGCGATAAAGAATTCAGCTATAAAGTATAGGAATGATGAGGAGTATTGATTTTGGCACCAGTTGTCACTCAACACATCTAAACAAGTCAGGCTCTGGTATATCCCTATAACCTCACAGACAATCTCCATAACTCTACAAACAGTCGACTACCTCAATTTGAAGCCAGACATTTCCCATGTGTACACATTTTGTCATATAAATATCAGTTTGGATCCTAGATTTTACGTAATAATAATGATCAAGCTTATCAAAGAAAGGGCAACATTTGTAAGCAAATACATTGAAATGTTCCTTAGTAAAAGTCTCTATTGTTTCTAGGCAACTAAACGTTTTCCACATGAACAATAAGGTTTCTAAATTCTATAGTTTTCTTATAGTTTTCTATGTTATATTATTATTACATTTGCATCATTTCCCATATGGACATGAAAGTAATTTTATCTATAAAGAGATACCATAAAACTGAGAATTAAACATTGACAATAAATAGTTTTTCAGTCTTGCTTTCTCAAACTAAATAACTTTTGTATCTTTCAATCAACAAAAAAAAATCATACTTGTTAATTGGATAATAGGGAAAATTGGCTTGGGCTGGCCCTACAGACTGATCTACAGCCAGCCCCCAGAGTCTTGAGTAGAATTCCAGTTGCTATCCACAGTATCCTGCATTAGCAGCATGATGAACCGGCAGGCTGTCACCTATATTTACTCATGACAATATTTTCTAGCTTTTTTCATAATCTCACATATTCATTCAAAATTTATTGTTTGTTTATTTGACTAATTGGTACTTTATTTTGTAATTTGGATTATTTCTCTCATATTATCATGTGAAGGAAACCACCCTGGATATCACTGGCAGCAAAGAGTGTTGAAATAGGGCCACCATGATGACACAACACACAGACATCACAAACAGATCGTATCCACGTTGCCCCTTGGCCCAGAGACATGAGTGTTAACAGGAAGCTGCATCCCAGCCCCCCAATAGTCCCATAATGCAATTTTAGACAACCTCAAGCCATACAAAAAATAGGATAAAAGGAACATACATGTATTCTAACTGCAACCGACCATTAAATATATGAACTATAACAATCATGAATGTATTAAGTGCTCTGCTAATACATGTTCATACACATACACAAGTAATGAATAATTTTTGTGTCTTTTAGAAAGTGAAGATTAACAGTATTTTCGTTATTTTGGAATAACACTTTCTT
>JARFOD010141840.1:0-13066 GCA_031763545.1 Mopalia muscosa
TAATATACAAAGTTTTTTCTTTTAATTCTCTCCCACCGCTTTACTGGTAGGGGGACTTATACATACCTTCACTCGACTGTGCCAAACATGTTGTGAACATGATAACTTTAAAACAAATTCACTGACTGACTTCAAACTTGACTCAATGTGAATTTTGTCAAGATGGCAGATTAGATTGCATTTCACCAAATTATTGGGAACAATATGGCAACATATTTTTTAATATTCTCCTATGCATTTTGTGAACACAATTATGTTAAATAAAATTCACTGGTGGATGGCACTAATTAACTTAGAATGAAGCTTAATCATGTCATGTTGTCATGTTCGATTCCATCAAAGTCATGGCAACAATATGTGGTGTGAACAGGTTAACTTTAAACCAAATTCACTAATTAAGTTAAAACTTGGCATGTAGGCTCATCGTCAAGTTTGGGATTGAATTCTTTCAAATTCATACCAATTACTATATTTTAGTGGTTTTTTTGTGTGTGATATTGCATATATATTATGCGTTGGGAATACAATAACTTTAAAACAAATTCTTTAATAAATTTGGGTTGTAGCTTCTTTTTCTTTGTGTCAAGTCAGCTGCTGGGCAATTTGCATTCAACTAAATTCCTGGTAACAATATTATAGTTATAGTTTTTGACCTGATGGCAACTCTATGCTAAATTGGTTTTTGCTAGTTAAAAAAAAAATACATATGTACATTTTGTAAAAAATTTTTGACTACTGAAAGGTTATGCATTTTAGTTTATATTGTTTTTGTATAATAAAGGTTGTAGAATAACTGGCCATTTAACAAAGAAAGATATCTATCATTAATCAAGCCTTAAGATATTTGTTATTATCTTAACTTTAACTGTTCTAAAACAAAAACTGTTTGAAGAATTAGAATAAAGTGGTTTTATTTGATATGTTGTTCTGAAATTTCAATTCACTAGTCAAATCATATAATCAGAGCTGTTTTTTTTATATATATATCTTGGGTGAATATATGCTGTAATTGTGTGTTTACCTATAAGCTGTTGGAAGACTAATTATATATTGATGGTCTTTGATGGTGAAAGAAATCATTTTCAAAGCCTGCAGCACTCTATCATGTTAGTTGCACTTGGTATTATAATGTTTGCAGTGAAATTGATGGCTTACATTAAAACTTGCCACATTGAGCACAAGGTTTAATCCGAGCTACAGCAGGTATTTGGCAGGAGCTTCATGGTGCTGGCTGAGAGAAGGGGCATCAGGAAGATGATTTGTTGTGCTGATGGCATGTTTTTGTATTTTTAAATAGTCAGCATGTTTACCGTAAAACATTCAGTTAAAGTACTGTAAAACTGCTGTTAATATAAGCGAGGGAGAGTGGGTTTACTGTTAAAAAGGCAGTATATTAACAGTAAAAGGACAGTGAAACTGCTGTTTATATAAGCGAGAGAATGTGAACTTACTGTTATATAGTCAGTATATTTACAGTAAAACATCCAGTTTAAGTACAGTAAAACTGCTGTTGATATAAGAGAGAGAATGTGAACTTACTGTTAAATAGTCAGTATATTTACTGTAAGACATTCAGTAAAAGTACAGTAAAACTGTTGTTAATATAAGCGAGAGAGAGTGAGTATACAGTTAAATAGTCAGTATATTTACAGTAAAACATTCATTAAAAGTACAGTTAAACTCCTGTTATTATATGCGAGAGAGTGAGTTTACTGTTTAATAGTCAGTATATTTACAGTAAAACATCCAGTGAGAGTACAGTAAAACTGCTGTTAATATAAGCGAGAGAATGTGAGTTTACTGTTAAATAGTCAGTATATTTACAGTAACACTTGCAGTGAAAGTACAGTAAAACTGCTGCTAATTTAAGCCAGAGATAGGCCGATTACTGTTAAATAGTCCCTATTTTTACAGTAAAAACTTCAGTGAAAGTACTGTACATCTGCTGTGTATCTACGGTGGGAGATTGTGAGTTAACAATTGAAACGTCTGTATATTAACCAGAAAACATTCCTTAGATTTACTGTAGAGCAGCTGTAGAATTACAACGCAAAACACAGTATGTTTACTTCATTCTTAACAGCTAATTCGGTTGTAAATCTACAAACACATTATGTCTGTAAACTTACAGCAATATTTGCTGGTACCAGTTTTACCAGCAATTTTTACTGTAAATTTACAGAAGTGTTTTAACAGTGTAGCAACAGAAATTTATAATACAATGTGCTAAACCGAAAGTCGGCACAATACCTGACGCAAATTTATATTTGGCATTTTTATATTTAACATTTTTATATTTAACTTTTGGTCGATGACAAGCCGTTTTATCACCTCTACCTTTATTTTACATATGTCGAATTAGTTTTGCTTTTATTTGATTTATCTACAATTCTTTTTTACATATGTTTGAATGTGTGACAAAGAAATTCAAATTGTATAATAAAACAATATTTTCAATTTATTAGTGAAATTCAAACGCAAAAACCTAACCATTTCCCGTATGTGAAAAAGAATTTTACTCCTGCAAAATACATATGTACAAAAACGGTCCACATATCAAAAATACTGAGAAACAATATCTTCCCAAGAGCAAGGGACTGTATTCAACCTTCGTGTGTGCTCCTCTCGTCTTTCAAAACCAACGAAAACGCTAAGCGAGAGCACATGCTGTGCCAGTCCAGACAGTTCATCAGGAAATGGCCCCCTGCAACAAAGCAAAGCGCAGACTGCCAAAAGTCGAATACCGAGAAAAACTCGAATAAATTTCCACTCCAACGACGGCTGAAGCACAAAACCATACACTATATTCTGAAGTATGCCAATTACCATGACAAATAAAGAGCGAATATATCAAGCGTAATGTTTATTCTTATTTAGTATTTGTATTGTAGTCTACATCAGCTTGTACCGATGGATCAGACGTAATAATGCTCGCTAGGGAATCAGTCGCAATTGTACACCTATAAAAGAAATGTAGCTTCCCTAATTTAATTTATTATTCGCCAGAAAATAACATATACTTTGCGAAACATTGTACCTATGACCACAGTTATTGCTGCAAAACAGAGACTGTGAGGGAGAAGTCTGTGATAGATGTCTTGGAAGCGTATATTTCACATATCCAGTTAACAGTTCGACTCAACTTTTTATTTAACATAAGTGAAAAGATTTACATATGTAAAATAAGCGTTTATTTTACATATGTCAAATTATTTTCACTGTTTTACACTTAAGTGAAATTCTTTGCAACATAAGTGATAACTCAGCTTGCCATATCCTGGATATGTTGTTCAGGAAGTAGTTTTATCTAGTCTTTATTGTTTGATGTTTAAACATATTTGGTTGACGTTCAACGCTCTGTCCAAGGCTACTTCACCTACTTGACAGCTGTGTACCTGTACTTATCACACTATTTAAACACAACCACCATTGCATGTCTTCACATATATTTGACAATTAATATTCCTCCAGTGCTAAGTGAAGAAGTACGTCTATATTTGAAACATACTTCCCTAAGCCAGATGACATCGTTAGGTAGAAACTCCTGACGTCGCTATGAGCAGTAATTGAACCACTAACAGAAGAATACATCAGCTACAATTGTTTCCACACAAACCTTTGTTATTGGAAAAAGGATATGTCTGAATTCAACATATTTCTAAAAGGTATGTTTTTCGTTGGACGTCCTGACACTTCACGAGATAAATCGGCGGTGAGGTTATACGAAGAACACGTCTTTTCTAATGTGAGACCTAAACACATTATATTGAACTCGTCAGTCCCCCATGGTTACCCATATCTGTAACACATATAACAGTATACAATTGGCCAACCATACCTAATAACTTTAATTGTAAGTCGACAAGCAACCCAGTTGCTCTGTGATAGATCAGCGGCTTTACCCGACAAAATCTGGCTAAGTTTAGAGGTCAATTACAAGTTAGGACAAAACATATTGTTGAATAATTGTTGGGATGACGAATCCTTGGTCAGGGTTGATCAGTAACTTGACAACCATGCTTCGGGATTTCGTCAGTTTGTTTTCTTGTCAAGATCTTCTGGCTAATGGTTGGTTTGCTACATCGTTTTAGTCTTGCTTGTTAGCGTAGGTTAAAGTGTATGCAATTTATTTCCTAAAGCTTTAGCTTTTAGTTTTTCTCTAATGTCATGGTGAAGACGTGGAGCTCATTAGTTAGACACAACCTTAAGAAAAGCACAAGTACTTAAAAGACGTCGACAGTTTTGTTCATCTTCACATCGCAAGGGTCAAAAAGTGTAGGAAGAGACTTCCACATCACTACCCCTTACTGCAATGCAAGGCGAAAACGTGCGTGTGTATCACATGTATAGCTGTCATCCTGTGTTTCGACCGCCGCTTTCTCATCCTACGAAAGCTCCAATCTGATTGGGTGTGGTAAAGAGAGGTCATCGGGGTTTTCAATCTAATAAGGCAAGGTATCGAAGGAAGAGCGGTTTAATACGACAATCTTTTTTCCGCCTTGCCTTGACAAGATATGATGTTTTAGCACTGACAGTGTCAGCGTTTCGTTTAATTGGAAGCTAGTTTTACGATCCAAAGGGAACGTTGCGTAAGTGGCCTATGGTTTTATAGGGAATATTTCTGTTAGGTGTTTGGAAGTTTAAACGTCTGTTTAATGATAATGGGGCGGCTTTCTGAGGGTAATTATTACACAATGTTCATTCGGACTCTCCCCTTGGAAAGTCAATTAACATCTAGTTGTATGAATATATCAAAGCCGAATTATTTTGTATATTTAAACATACAACCGTCATTTGTTAAAGCAGCAAAACGCTGTATAGTTTGGTTGTGTACGTGTTGCTGTTAACCTAGGAGTACGTTACATGTTTCGAGAATCGTTTGGACACGCCGGATCACACCAATTAATCAACCGCCGTTAGCAACAGATACACACATTTGAAATAGGAGACTGTAACAAGGCGATAACTTTCAAAAAGCATTTGACAGAAACATCAAACTACAAATGTAGGCCTACCTCCAATTTTTCTCTAAACGGAAATTGGGTGTTGGACATTTCCCTCTCAGTCGCCGAAACTAATAAACATTGATTCCAAAATGAGAGACAACGACGTATCCCAAATGAGGTATCTCAAGGCATCAGCTTTTTCCGAGATACTTAAATCTTTATCTCCGTCGGGGGACTTACGAGCTTCTATAACACCCTGATAGTATTATTTCAATACAACGAATGTTATTTGTTCAGCTCCAAACAACTCGGATATCTCTAATGGAGACGGGCACGGGCTATGACCACAAGGTGTAGGATGGCCGTATTCCGTTATTCACATCAATTATCCGTCAGTTAACACTGTTATAAAAACATCGCTTATTTATAAATATCCTTACTTTGTTTTGGATGATCACACGTATTCAACTGAACTGTTTAGTGTTAGAGATTTGTTTTAGTAATTACATATATTATTAGTCAACTTCGCTGAACAACTATCTTTAGCTGCCTACCGGAAACGAACTAGGGAATAGATCTATTGGCCTGAACAGGTGTTCGTGCTGACATCAGCCTAATTGTCCTGGGTCTTGTATTACTAGCCAAAAATGTTCCCATTCGTTATTCACATATAACATGTTAATAACATCAATGTTTGTCTGTACTATTTATGGCAACTTCTCCGTCACTCAGTAAATGTCGCATCACTGCCTACAGGGTTTGACTGAATCCTATAACAGTAACAAACAGAAGGACCTTCATCTCCTACCGCATTCTATTTCAACAGCAACATAAATGCACTAACGAAAATGTACGACAGGACAGATTTTATGAAACAAATGCATAGCACTGAATTATTTGGTGTTCAATCTCACTATTAATTTACTCATATCTTACATGTAGTTTCCAGTTGAATGGCCCTCAAGTCGAAACAATACACCATACTCTTAAATAATTCGTAAAGGTCGATACACAGTTTTGTAACTTTTTGAATATTCGGAGATGATATTTTCTGTGACCAATTGAGGTTAAAAGATTGCAATGAATTCCTACACTGTAAAAATTTTCTCTTATTTCGCACTTCAGCTGCTCATACGACCATCCAGGAAACATCCGGAAATTAGCGTCGGGCGTTAGTCGGCTACCTCCGGTAATGTAAATTGTTGATCTGTTGCATAGGTATCTAACAGAGGGTAAGTTATAGGTTCAATCTAACAACAACATCAAAACACATATTGGCCAATCAGTTTTGTTTGTTTTTGTTTGTAATGACAGTTTATAATATCAGATCTGATTATTTTAACGGTAAATCACTAAGATAACCGCAAATAAAAAATTTCGGCGTAGGGTAAAGCAAACCTCCTAAAGTAATGACGAGTCCTTTTTGTTTCTAGTTATATCCCTGACTTAAGGTTAACAATCAAACGCTTTTTTTATTTTAACACATAATATATTTATTTTGCTTCCATAAACGTCAAAATATAAAATTTGTAGCCTTTTTGGCATTCGCTTGTGACCTGTTGCCCGAAGCGTCCGTTGTTAGATCAAAATACTGTTTTTATTTCACGCCATATTCTTGTGACATGTAAATATTCAATTTTAGGCTGACATATAACAAAGCCAATTTTATGCTAAATTTCGACATATTATATGTATCATTGTCCGCATGTTTTTGGAGACTTTGGAGGAAAAACACGTTTTTATTCTTTATCTAATACGCATTTGACAGATGTGTTAGACAAAACACTGAGACAAAATACGTTGAAAATATTTTTAAAGAAGGTCACCCTGGGGAAATAGTGTGCCTCCTACCAGCAGCAATTAGATGGTCAGAACCACACTTTATAGGGGTCAACCGGCAAAATCTTGTACAATAGATCTTTTTCGAAATACATTTTCTAATTTCACCCAAATAATTGCAAAAGAATTGTGTGTCGAAATCATGACTGTGGTATCAGTGCTAAAGGCACACGTTTAAGACGATAAATGAGCAACTCAATACCTGTCCAGCAGCTGTTATAAGAATGACAAAACAGCTACACCTTATTATGCCTTTCTGTCAGATCGATCAGCAGATGACGTACAACTGTAGTCCGTAGAGATCCGTTCTATGACAGACTCTCCACATATACGCCAACCCGTTTCTAAGTCTAAATAAATATGACAACAATATCCGATCACAGGTATAAAGTGCAGCTATTCCTGTAAACAGATGTCAATGTGTAAGCTGTATACGATTGTTCTCATAAAGTCCTTAAATGTCATAAAGCAGTTTTGAATTTACTTTCATATCAATCCCAAGCTACCCCTTGCTGTGTTAAATGTTAGATGTTGTATAATTGCTGTTGTATAATTGCCAAACTTATGGATCTTAGTTGTTCAGTTTGAAATGTTGTTCGTTAAAAACAACCTTTAATTCAGTGACTTATATCTCCTGTTCATACCTACCAGCAAAATGGTGCTTTAAGGCATTACATGAGCTTAAAAGATGTTTCAACCGACAGATGTATTAAGCGATTTGTGTGCAACGTTAGTTGTATTGCGGTAAATCCCATTCAGTTTCCACGTTTCTAAAAAAAACTTATACATGTATTATTATGTAGGTCTATTTTCATAAGCTTTTGACATTCATATGGATTTATTTAGTGTACATTTTACAACTTTTAAGCATATACATCACAGGACCTGACACAAGTGTCGCGTGGTGGAATATTTAATCCACATCTTTGAGTTTATTCAGTGTTGTATTACTATAGGGAGGCTGATGTGTGTTGTTAGAACCATCGTCAAGAGAAGGCTGCTTTTATTCATCAAAATAACCGTAAAAGACGATTCGTTTAATTGACCAAACCCTCATTAGAAAGACAGTTTCGTTTTATCTTCTAAACCTCTATCCAAAAATTTATATTTATTGATATAGACATTATCAGGGAATGTTAGGGTTGATATATCAAATTATCAGCAGGATACGTTTCGTTTTATTGATCAAACCATAACCACGAAGCGTTTCGTTTAAATGTATTAATCAAACCATCATCAGAAAAAGTTTCGTTTAAATGATCAAACTATCATGGGGATATATTTAGTTATTGGTCGATACATACTCAGGAAACGTTTCGTTGCCAAGACTATTATCAAGAAACGTTTCGTTTTGTTTCTCAGACTATCATCAAGGCATGTTAAGTTTTACTAATTAAACTATCATCAAGGGACGTTTCGTTTTATTGATCAAACTCATCGGGAAACGTTGCGATGTATTGATCAAACTATCATCAAGGGATGTTTCGTTTTATTGACCATACTCATCGGGAAACGTTTCGTTTTATTGATCAAGCTATCATCAGGGGACATTTCGTTTTATTGCTCAAACTAGCCTCAGAGAAGCTTTCGTTTTATTGATCAAACTCATCGGGAAACGTTGCGATGTATTGATCAAACAATCATCAAGGGACGTTTCGTTTTATTGATCAAACTCATCGGGAAACGTTTCGTTTTATTGATCAAACTCATCGGGAAACGTTGCGATGTATTGATTACACAATCATCAAGGGACGTTTCGTTTTATTGATCAAACTCATCGGGAAACGATGCGATGTATTGATCAAACTATCATCAAGAGACGTTTCGTTTTATTGATCAAACTCATCGGGAAACGTTGCGATGTATTGATCAAACTATCATCAAGGGACGTTTCGTTTAATGATTAAACTCATCCGGGAACGTTATTACCAGGAAACGTTTCGTTTCAATCGATCAAACTAACCTCAGGAAGGTTTCGTTTTATTGACCAGACTATCATCCGGAAACGTTTCGTTTTTTGATCAGGCTATCATCAGGGGACATTTCGTTTACTGATTAAACTATTACCAGGAAACGTTTCGTTTTATTGACCATACTCATCAGGAAACGTTTCGTTTTGTTGATCAAACTATCTTCGGGGGATGTTTTCCTCAATTGGCCAAACTAACATCAGGAAAGGTTTCGTTTTATTGATCAGACTATCATCGACAAACGTTTCGTTTTATTGATCAGGCTATCACCAAGAAAAGTTTCGTTTTATCGATCAAATTATCTTCAGGAAAAATTTCGTTTTATCGATCAAATTATCTTCAGGAAACGTTTCGTTTTATTGATCAAACTATTATCAAGGTAAGTTTCGTTTATTTGATCAAACTAACATCAGGAAACGTTCTGTTTTATTGACCAGACCATATAATCGGGAAACGTTTCGTTTTATTGACCAAACTCATCAGGAAACGTTTCGTTTTATTGTTCAGACTATTACCATGAAACGTTCCGTTTTATTGATCAAACTTTTACCAGGATTTGTTCGTTTTAAGCTATCATCGGCAAACGTTCTGTTTTATTGTTCAAACTGCGCTCAGGAAAAGTTTTGTTTCATTGATCAGACTATCATCGGAAAACGTTTTGTTTTATTGATCAAACTAAGTCTGATCAAGTTAAGTTTCGTTTGATTGACCATACTCATCATGACACGTTTGTGGATCAAACTATACTCAGGGGATGTTTTGTTTAATTGATCAAACTTAAATCAGGAAACGTTTCGTTTACTGATCAGACCATATCGTCGGGAAACGTTTCGTTTTACTGATCAGACCATATCATCGGGAAACGTTTCGTTTTATTGATCAGACCATATCATCGGCAAACGTTTTGATTTACTGATCAGACTATCATCAGGACACGTTTCGTTTTATTGACCAAACTCATCAGGAAACGTTTCGTTTCAATGACCAAACTCATCGACAAATGTTTCGTGTTTCTGATCAAACTATCATCAGGGGATGTTTCGTTTTATTGACAAAACCATCGTCAGGAAATGTTGCTTTTTTGTTGACCAAACTCATCGACAAATGTTTCGTTTTACTGACCAAACCATCATCAGGAAATGTTTCTTTTTTGTTGACCAAACTCATCGACAAATGTGTCGTTTTATTGACCAAACCATCATCAGGAAATGTTTCTTTTTTGTTGACCAAACTCATCGACAAATGTTTCGTTTTATTGACCAAACAATCATCAGGAAATGATTCTTTTTTGTTGACCAAACTCATCGACAAATGTTTCGTTTTATTGACCAAACAATGATCAGGAAATGCTTCTTTTTTCATTAAGCTAAGTAATCTACTCTTTTCAAGCGACTTCAGTCAGTCTACAATAAATCCTTACATATCCCCAGATAATTATTGACACTTTTCTTCAATTTACATGGATTCTACAAATTGTGGGCAGTTTGGCGTGGGCATATATTGGCGCTTCAATTCAAACAAGTTTTGTATCCATGTAAATCAAATGTTTATCAACCTTTAAAATGCATTACATTTTGCATTGTAGAAAAGTGATACAATCTTTACATAAACTGGCGTATTTGTGCTTGGCCTTTGTTTATAATAACCGTGTATGAACACTATCAATACGAGTTTAGAAATAGGACTATTATACGCTGACAGTACAACAGAAGACAATGGACACCAGAGAGTGTTACAGAATTCAAACAGAGGCTAAAATCGATTTAACAGAACTTTTATATGTTTCTGTGCATTTCTCTAAATCATTGATTATAAGCCCTTTAGCAGGACCAACCAACTGTACCAAAATTAGTCCTTTTAAAAAGGCCGTCGACGTTTGATATTCATCATTTGGATATTGACAGTACCTCGACGTCCTTCCCTTGGACTCAATTCCCGTATCGGGGTTCTGTTCTAAACACTACGCACACCGTTAAAACAAAACTACAGAACGAATTTAGCGATTTAGTCACTTTAAATTGCCAGTCTGTGAAGTCAAACGTGTTAAGCAGCTATTTTCTTCCCTCAATAATGTATTTTCGATAAATTTCACAGAGTTTGAGAGTGCTTTTGTCAGAAAAACTTTACCAGTTGGGCTCATTGACCTCGATATCGCGATAGTTGAAGCGGGTGCATCGAATGAGTGGACTTATCGGACAAAAACGCTCTCAAACTCTGCAGAATTTACTTAATAATATAATGTGGAAGATAGAAATTGATTGCTAAATATGTAAACTTCACAGCCTGGCCGTTTATATAATTAAATCGCTAAATTCCTTCTGTAGTGTTGTTTCAAGGATGCGCAAAATGTTTTTCGGCAAAACCCGATACGTAAATTGAATCGAAGGATAGGACGTCGAGGTACTGTCAATGCCCAACTAATAAATATCAAACGTCTATAGGCCAATGTAATAGGACTACCGAAAAATGCTGTGACTGTTGAAAGACTTGGAAGAAGTGAGGAATTACATTTGACTCGTTTTATTGGAATAAAACCATCCCTATAAATTATATTCCATTATAAGCCTAAATAACTTGTTTGTGCGTCTTGGGATTTGGAATCGTATTTTTTTTAGATGTTTGATTAATGAATGATAGCTCATAGGATGCAGGGAACCATCAGCCTAAGATTATTTGACCAGACAAAAATTCCCGGCGTATTAAACCATCATATTAATCATTGAGGATACATGAACTTACCGTGATGTCCATCACCTATCTAGCGAACAATATTATATATTAAAACACATATCGTTCATATGAGCACATTTTAAATATGATGGGCCTTATATGACTGATATCTCAACAAATGAGATCTGTATTTTCGAGGGAAAGTTAATAGCCACTAGCATCGTTTGAATATACTGGTATATAAGATATGTTAGGGAAATTCCACATACAAGGGAATATTTATATACGTCAAAACGAAGACTAGTGAATTTGGGTACTAAGTTGAACTGATAATAAAGCTCAAGATGAATCTAATGGAATTCCACTGTTTAAACAAGGCTTCTTTGTTCTGTTTCAAAGCCACCAGTTTACGAGGGGTTGTTTATCCAGTAAGGTCTAGCCCATGTAGAAAGAATGCCATAGTGGTGAATGAAACTTGGATTTGATCTGTACGTGTTTATTGAAGGACTTCATGGACAAAACTTCTCCTCTTGGCCTGTGTTCCATTGTTGGCCAATACCAACAGTAGGTTATGCTAACCTGGTAGCCGATACTTATACTGTAAAGTCATTTATTTACACATCCTTAAATAGTGTTAGCCTCTTATATGCTATCACATACGTATCATACAGACCAGTAGACAGGAGGACACACCTCTTCAACCAACAAGACCTGTCAAACAGACCGGTACACACCTCTCTGTACCAACAACATCTGTCGAACAGATCAGTAGAGGGATGGACACACCTCTATGTTTCAACTCCTGACATTTTTTCTGACCATAATACACCTGGCAACTCTTACCCTTGACATTTTTCCTGACCACAATACACCTGGTAACTCCTACCTTTGACATTGTACTTGACCAAAATACACCTTTAAGCTCTTTCCCTTGACATTTTTTCTGACCACAATACACCTGGTAACTATTACCCTTGACATTTTACCTGACCACAATACACCTTTTAGCCCTTTCCCTTTTTTCTGACCATAATACACCTGGTAACTCTTATCCTTGACACGCTGCCTGACCACAATAAGCCTGATAACTCCTACCCTTGACACGTTACCTGACGACAATACACCTGGTAACTCCTACCTTTGACATTTTACCTAAGCACAATACACCTGATAGCTCTTACCCTTGACATTTACTTAACCACAATACACTTGGTAACTCCTACCTGTGACACGTTACCTGACGACAATACACCTGATAACTCTATCCCTTGACATTTTTCCTGACCACAATACACCTGGTAGCTCTTATCGTTAACATTTTTTCTGACCAAAAACACCCTAGTAGCCCTTACCCATGAAATATTTCCTGACCACAATAAACTTAGCAGCTCTTATCATTTACATTTTTCCGGACCACAGTACACCTGATAACTCCTACCCTTGACATTTTACCTGACCACAACATACCTGGTAACTCTTACCTGACCACAGTACACCTTGTAACTTTCCCTTGACATTTTTTCTGGCCAAAATTCACCTGATAGCTCCTAACCTTGACATTTTACCTGACCACAATACACCTGGTAGCTCCTACCCTTGACATTTTACTTGACAACAATACACCTGGTAACTCTTTCCCTT
>JARFOD010141851.1:0-13065 GCA_031763545.1 Mopalia muscosa
TGCCTGGTGTTGAAAACTTGGAACAATCCCCAATTCACAGCCGTGTGAAATTTGCATTCTCCATGCCGCTGGTATTAATTGTGTACAGATTGGGTCAACAGTATTTTTAACTTATTGTGTATATGGAGATCGCGATGCATGGTGGATGCTTTATAACAGGCAACCAATCATGTTATGAGACTTCAATACAACAACAACGAAGCACCAAGCATGGATACGAATGAGAGTAATATATTGAAGAATTCAACATGCATTTGCAAACCTTTCTGCGCTGTTTGCTAGTCCAGTTAAGTCTGTGATCAACTGAAAAGCACAAGATGATCCAAAAATCTTTTCCTGAAATTAAATTTAGATGATCGACAGGTGATTGATCAGTTCGATCAACTACTATTTCGAGGCCTGTGTTATCTTGTTTGATTAAACACTGTTTACTTCCTGTCATTTCAGATTCCAGGATGTTCGGAGTTTAGCCCCTGCAGATTTTGATGTTTCTGTAACCATGCCAACTAAGTGAGTTTAATAATTAATATGGGGGAAGGGGATCCTGATTTTAATGTGCATGATCTGTATTCTATTTCGGACAGTCTTTAATGATAAGGCAGAGAAATGGGAGGGTCCTGTGTGTTGCCCTCAGGACTAAGGGGCAACGTGAAGCCCATCTGTTTTGTGATGACTTTTTAGTATGTCCTTTTGTTTGTTGTCACTGACATTGAGGCTGGTTTCCCTCTCCCATTGGGCTGGCACGCTGTCATTTCAGTGAAAAAATCTTAAATACAGCGTTAAACCCTAATCAATAAAACATAATAGTGAGAGAAAAAATCCAGGTAGACATCTATCTGATTCTGCCTCTATAGCCTACTGAACTGTGACCTTGGAAAGATCTGATGGACTGGTACTGAGGGGAGTGATGAGTGTTAGTACAACCTAACATTATTATCCAGCAGGAGGTCCATAACAACACAAAGCAATATACAAATTAACCAATGTGAGATTAAAATTTATGGTTAATGAAATTCATTCTGTTCACTGATTCCTACCATTACTTTAAAATATAATTTTACAAGTAAGAACAAGGGAGATAATTGTGTAAGTATCTTTGGGCCTGTGCCAAGAACATTCACCATGAACTTATTGGTTGATATTGCAGTTGTCAGCCTATAACAGTTTCTAAATGTTCATTTTAATTTAAATGGAAATTTACATTTGATGATCAGAAAACGTGACACTAAACATAATTTCATGCACCACACCTTGTCTCCCAATTGTATTCAAATAATATACACAAATATCATCTTTCTTTATAAGCTGTAAGCTGACCAGAAAATACTTTGCAGGTGGGTTATAAAAGAAGCAACTGTCATTATACAAGTTGTTGTAGCTATGTTTAAAAGAGTATCAATGCTGTCTTTACCAACAACTAGGTTATGTTAGTGTATTGTTGGAATACATTGGTGTTATTAAATGAAATAGCCTTCAGTACGATGTAACACACCAATTAATCATTGTGTTGTAGAAACATGTTTTCTTTGATGGACAGTTTGATTTAGTGCGAAAATAAAACATCAGATATGTCTGTATTTTTCAGGCCAATGCAACATGCCTGGGAAGGAGGAGCTCTCCTGGCGGACAGTGAAGAGTTCACAGAGGCTGTTATAACAAGACGACAATATGAGGAGCATGGTCATAATATCTGTTTTGAGGAATTTGATGTTTGACATATGCAGTTCTCCAAAAAGATACTTTTCACAATTGTGAGCTTTATACTTACTTATAAAGTTGTGTCACTACAGAGTATCCTGTTAGACGGACTTATTCTGTATCAGGATAAAACAGCTCTGATTACACAGCAAATAAAGACAATGACAGTCTAGGATACTGTATTACTGGACCTGCAATGGTCAAGCGATTTGCCCAGGTAGTGAGATGTTCATCTCTCCAATGGGATGTAGCCCTGTGAGGGCCATGGCCCTGCAGAATACTCCCTTGGCTTCCTCTGTTGATTATTGATCGTAAGAGGCGAGGAAAGAGGTTGCTTTCTGTTGCCCTGGTGTTCGCAGAGCTAAAGGGTAAAGGGAAGCAGATTTGTTTGTGATGTTCTGTATTTCTGTCCGTCATCATATCAACGAAATACCCTTGAGTATGACTTTAAACACCAATCAAACAAACAAACAAATCTCAGGTAATGTTACTTATGAGTTAGAGAAGTGTACATATGTCTACACATTTCCATTCTCTTTTCTGGATGCTCTTTTCCAAACATACAATCATAAACAATACAGAGCCATGATATAGCCAAAGTCACCATACATTGTGGGGTGGGGGGTGGGGGGGTTGGGGGGAATTTACATGAGTATTAACCCGGCTGAGTAATGACGATGGCATTGGTGGATTAAGGGGGACCCCACACGGATAGGGATATAGTGCTGGACTATGATATTTACATACAAATAACTTGTCAAATTTGTTCCAATTACCGTAAAAGATGTGGCTAATGAAAGCTTTCTGATAACTGTGGTCATTGTATTTTGGAAGTGTATGTGATTTTAAGGACACAGAAGCTGTAAATAGACTAGTGAGTAGTGAGTGAACTGTTGCACATAAAATCATCAGGACAGACAATAGCCGGGATGCTACACAGTAGTCCATTTATTGTCCAGTCATCTCAGGGCTATAATCACCGGTTTGCCGGTGGAGTCGATAATCTGTAAAGAACCTGTGAAATTTGTTTGTTGAGTTGCAGGACATTTCTTGTTTCAAATCTGATCACACATTGGGGCTTACTCTCTGTGCAGGTGTAGTGTATGAAATAAAAGAAAAGATTTTGATTGCAAACTTTGAATTTGATTTTTAACAAAAGTTTGGTTGACTTTCATCATTATTGACATCTATCATTTTTAACGATCACCAGATATGAGACCACTTTTTTTTTCTTATGTGGCGAGAGATATCAAACACTATAAATTTCTCTGATGGTTTTTGAAAATCAATCAATTAATCAATCAATAAGTGATATGTCAATCAATCACTGTTAAGTCCAGCCAGAAATAGACATATTTTGAAATTCCACAATGTGAAGAAAAGATCAATGAGTTTCTTTGATAACAGTCCAGAACATTATTTGATATATTTATAATTTTACAGACCAACCAGCGTGTTGATGTGTGCTCATTTGCAGAAAGACAAGGTACCCAGTTCTGTTCACTAAAGGCTCATACCAGAAATGTCAGGTAAGCTGCTTTATAAGCCAAAATTTTGTTTTAAGGGAAAAAATTAATAGTAATATTATGTTTATTTATTAAAGGAGACTCAGTCAATTTACGAGAAACTGAGATTGGAAACTGGTGAAATAGGATGCAGTCTTGATGCTGATCGCTAGAGTATTCCATAATTATACTCCAAAAAAAGTGTGACTCTCTAAATAATTTAGAGACCCACAGCCGTGGCTTAGTGGTAGAGTGTGCGCTTCCAAATCTTACTCCAATTTACTGTTCATGGAATCGAGTCTCGTGTGTGGAACTATAAACAATAATCACTTATGTATCAGTATGTGTAACTAATGTGTGGAAGTAGATCAACACTTAAACACTGATAATAACTTACTTAATAGTTAACATATCCCCCATGCCACAGGACAGCTAATAAACTACTGTATGTCGTGGTAAACACCATACACCTATCATCCAATCAATCAGTATTCAGTCCGCACCAGGGCCCGTGGCTTAGGGGTAGCTACTGCGCTTCCTAAACTGAACTTGCTTTGATTTACCATTCACCAGATCGAGTCTGTCTGTCGACCATCAAGTATTTGAGCGAGTCACATGTTGTGGCTCCGGCATTAGTGGGGGTAGTTTTGACGAGGTTTCCTTTCAGTTTTCCACTGTAATAAGGCTGTGTACAGTGTGAAGTGGACAGTCCTTCATCATATAAGTGAAATACCCTTGAGTACGACGTTAAACACTAATCAAACAAACAAATCATTCAGCACCTACAGCCTTGTCTCTTTCTGCAATGAATCACACATACATGTATTACAAACCATTGTTCATCTCCTATATTCGACCCTCATGAGGTATGTATATTTTTACAGTGGCTTGGACTGGTCACCCTTTGATCCCAATCTGATTGCCACCTGTTCTGTGGATACATTCACCTTCCTCTGGGATATCAGGTATGTGGAATTCACATTTATTCATGAACGATCAAGAACATAACAACTTAGACTAAGTCTAAGTAGATCAATTGTCAATCTTGTTCTCTAACAAACTTCTCATCCAAATTGCGTTGATTGCTTGGCCTAGAACAATTAATCACAGCACATAAAAATATAATCTTAGTCAAACTAGATAATTTGTCAATTTCGTTCCCTGAAAATCTTCTCATCCAAATTGTGTTGATTGATTGGCCTAGAACAACTGAGCACTGACGTAAAAATATAATTTAATCTTAAGTAGATAAATTGACAATCTTGTTCTCTAACAAACTTCTCATCCAAATTGCGTTGATTGATTGCTAATCACAGAGTTGGTCCTGAAAATTTTATACAGGCTTTCAGCTGGCATACAGTCAGTGTCGGGGGTTTGATTCCCGGACAGGTTTCAACCTGCAAAATGTTCTGAACTAGAATCTGTTCAAACTAAGAAAGTGTTATCCCAAAAAACAACAAAAATAATGGTAAAGTGTTTATATTCTTAAATGAGATAATGAGCTTTTATGACCCTCATAGTGCCAGTGTCATGAAAGCTGTATTGTCTTATCTTTGTCCCGTCCTGTCTTTGTTTGTTGGCAGTGGTGTCGAGGGTAGTTTTCTTCACCCATTGGGCTGGCTCGTTGTCATATAAGTGAAATAACCTTCACTGAAGCTTTAAACCCCAATCAATAAAAAAAAAAAAAAACAAACAAACAAACAATCAAACACTGGGGCCAGATTAGAAAGATCATGTACAACAGGTCAAATGCTTTCTTTCATTCAAGTTATTCCCAAATGGGTTTTAAATCAGATTGAAAGTGACTGAATTGAAAATATTATACTATAATGTTTAAATATCAGTATGAACACACATATTTTTTAACCTATTCATCGCCTTCTCTAAAGATAACCCATAACAACACTAGACTAAATGTATGCAGAAACAAGTCTCTGGGAACTTACCTAGAGCATGAGCTGAATTAAGAGACACCCAATGCAAATACAAAGGTTTTGAGTTATGACATTTCGACAACAGAGTGACATCCCTTTGCAAATGACATTGCCACTTTATGGCACGGTAGGGCAACCTGTCTATACTTTAACACTTCGGGTTATTTATTTTCAGGAGAATATATATATAAAATTGTAACTTTTGCTAAAAATTATACTTTAAGCTATGGGTAAAGGAAATTCATATAGTTTTATAAATTTTTACGTGTTATTTTGCAATATTCCCTTTACCGCCCATGTTAAAAATCATGGATTAGCCCTACCTAGCCGTAAACTGATAATGTTATTTAGCAAAGGGACATCACTCCATTGTCGTAATGTCATAACTGAAACCCCCGTATGGGATTAACTTTTAGAAATTTATGCTTTCAGGGATTCCAAAAAGCCTTCCTCTGTTTTCCAAACTGTAGGTATGTAACATTATTCAGTATATAATATTATTAATTTTATTGCATAGAATATTTATCATCTATGAAATACAATGTAGAAGATTTAAATTGTATGGTTAAGTAATCAGTAGTTGGTGATATTTTTATTGTGCTTTGTGTCTCTAAGCTACAGCTCAACTTAAAACCTATTTCTTGTGATATCTTTCACTGTAAAGTTGTACACCTTGCCTCGAGGTATAAAAACCAATCTGTTATTGAAGGCTGGATAGAAAAATTACTGATATTTTCTGTACTTTGAACTTTGTGATATCAAAAACAAAGGTTATAGCTGAACGAACATTTGGTTTGAAATATGGTTTTTAAATTGATTGGACAAAATATCCTAGCATGTGTAAGGTTGTTCAGGCATTCTTTCGGTTGTTCAGATGTTTCCTTAGGCAGATTGCTGTGATGATGGTTTCGTCAAAGATTAATAATCAGCCGTGCTGATACATTAGTGAAATAACCTTTATCAGATGTATTGTACACCAACCCTAAAGGGAAAGTATATTTATACATAACAGTATGATATTGTGTGTTTTCAGCTGGAGCCTCTCAGGTAAAGTGGAATAAGATTGACAGTAACTCATTTGCCACCTCACATGAAGGAGATATCAGAATATGGGACCCCAGGGTAAGACTTTAAATGATACATGTATAATAATTATACCATTTCTGGATAACCATTTCTTGTTTTATGATAGAACGTACTGCTTCAATACATATGGCTGTATCGTCATCAGATGTAAATTGACTATGCCAGGTAATGTGCTGTTTAATTAACTGAATTTAGATTCAGGAGAGCTAAGGGTTTGGGAGTAAACTTTCTGTTGACCTGGTGCTCTCAGACCAACATGAAGACGATCTGTTTGTGGTGTCTTCATATTATCTCCTGTGATTGTCCTGTATTTGTCCAGCCTTGTCTTTGTTTGTTGCCAGTGGTGTTGACGGTGGTTATCTTAACCCATGGGGCTGACACGCCGTCATGTGAGTGAAATAACCTTAAGTATGACTTTAAATGAAGTACAATCTTATGACAACATGGTGATACCCCTTTTGTCACCCCAACTCAGTCTATAGTGACATACATCCAACTGACCTATATTATAATAAGGTTGGTTGTTTTATTATAGACAAATTTAAGAGCTATTTATTTTCTTATTTTATATTCTGCCATCAACAGCACAATACCTATACTTTAGACACCTCTTGGTATTCTATCAATTTACTAATGGCTAACCAAAAACGTAAAAAAATTTCTATTATTACAGAAAGGTAATGCACCTTTACAGTATATAGCTGCTCATCTATCTAAAATCCACTGGTTAGACTGGAATCCTAACACAGAGGTGAACCTGGCCACAGCCAGCCAAGACAACACTGTTAAGGTAGGTAAATCACAGACTCATTACCAGTCTCCCCCTGGCCGTGGCTTAGTGGTAGCATGTGTGCTGCTTACTTAACTGAACCTGCTTCGATGTACCGTTCACTGGATCGAGTCCACCTGTCGACCATCAGGTATATAAGCGAGTCACATGTTGTGGTTCACACAATCACAGGGGTGGTTTTAACGAGGTTTCCTCTCGGTTTTTCCATTGTAATAAGACTAGGTACAGAGTGAAGTGAACAATCCGTCCTTATATAAGTGAAATACCCTTGAGTACGATGTTAAACTCCAATCAAATTAACAAACAAACCTCTTAACTTTTCATTGTTTTCTGCAGTGAGGTCAATGGTGGTTTCCGTCACCCACTGGGATGCCATGCTGTCATATGAGTGAAATAACCTAAAAGGTATTCCAAAATGATTGATACCTAGAAAACGTATAAAAATGCTAGTGTAGCATTGTATTTGGTGAAAGGTTAAATCATGTCAAATTTCTTTACGAAACCGTGAGGACTGAAAGCTTAATAAATATTTAATCCTCTTCAAACTTTAAACTATTTATTTTAAAATAAATTTAATATTATTTGTGTCACCATCGTCGACCTGGGAATTATTCACACACGAATTGCTGGCAGTCTATCTGTTTCTGTTCCACCATTCGTATCAGGCATTTGTAAAAATCAGGATTTATTTTACACATAGTTTATTGTGTTATCTTAGTAATTCAGTCACTTTCAATCTGATTTAAAACTGATGTGGGAATACCTTTCAGTATGGCGTAAAACCCCTATACTATGAACCTAGCTGAATGTTTTTTCATTGCTAGCTCCATTATCCTAGCTGGCCCCATAATCAGGTATATGAGCGAGTCACTTGTTGTGGCTCTGCCCAGTTTTCCACTGTAATAAGGCTAAGTTAGTGTACCGTGTGAAGTGGACAATCAGTCATCATATAAGTGAAATACCTTTGAGTATGACATTAAACACCAATCAAACAAACAAACAAATCCAGCCTCCTTGCCTACCTTATTATCCTTACTTACCCAACCATCAGATATATGAGCGAGTCACATGTTGTGGCTCCTGCAAATGCGGGGGTGGATTTTACGAGGTTTCCTCTCAGGTTTCCACCGTAATAAGGCTGTGTACAGTGTGAAGTGGACAATGCGTCGTCATATAAGTGAAATACCCTTGAGTGCAACGTTAAACACCAATCAAACAAAGAAACAAAAACATTACTTACCCCATTCTCCATGTTAACTCCATTATCATCGCTATAAACCCCATCCTCATATTGAACATAATTGATTTGATAACAGAATCTTACATTTTGGCAGCTTGGTGAACAAACTGCTGCTATTACCTGACTGGTTATACTGACTGATGATAGTGGCGTGTCTGTTGAGTTAAAACTTTGTTATTGTTTATGTTGAAGTTTTGGGATGTGAAAAGTCCCCGTAGACCAGAGGCGGTACTTTCCTCAGGATCACCTGTTTGGAGAGCCAAGTATACGGTAATCCATTGTCTTTGAAAAATATGTTTATTCTTTTTTACATGATTTACACACACACACACATTACTTTATTAATTGTTATCACTCCTGTTATTGGGCCATAAAAGTTTGTATGGAGTGAATAAATAAAATTCAAATTCACATATTCCTTTTTTCAAGATAATGAATGTTAAGTAGAATTGAAAGCTTTTATGTTATTGCACATGTAGCATAAACCTCACCTGTACAGGTACATTCAATTTTCCAGGGTTAGGTAATTCAGAGCACTTGTTCATTTCCTCCTTTGACCTCATGCATGGTTAAGTCAAACGCTTTCATTGTAATTATATCTGGTTGATATTCTTAAAACATTGTAAAGGAATAATAAATGCTATCCAGTTGGAGAAAAACACTATTTGCATCAAAATAACAAAATATTAAATTTAAGTTACAGAATAATGTGGCATTATCTGCCAAATAATTGGCAAACTGTTATTTATTTGATTGGAACATTGAAGTTATTTAAAAAAAAAATAGATTTCCTTCACTCACAAATATCACATTTTTCTTTGATTAACTAAGTCTTTTTGTCACTACTCTTTGAGTTGGTGTGTGTAAAGTTTCTTAATCAAAATGACGATGTTACATACAAACACATGTCATTTCATCACTTAAACACATTAGTCATTTGCTCTTTCATGACCTCATGTCATTTTAGTCCAAGGTGTAAATACTGTCATGTTTTTGGAATCCAGCTAGGTTTGAAATTTGCTCATGAATTTTGCAAAAATGTTGAGATTGATAAATTTTCTTTGAAAATTGAAATACTGCTGCTTCTATAAATAGATGAAAGGATAGCAAATACAATGCTCAATCAGTCATATGACATAAACAATATTTATGGAATCCAGGCTTCTAGTGCTATATTCTCTATATATCCTGTTTGTTTTTTGACTTGTTGGTACATTTATAGTTAAAACATTTCCCTTTTTTCCTTACTTTATTTCCAAGTAATGATAACTTGAAAAAAATCTGTTTAAAGGTTGAATCAATTTAACCAGTTCAAATATGCAAGTTTACAGAATGAACAATATCACTGAATAATCAACATTAGTTTTTTTTTTCAAATAGCTATTTATTGTTTTTTCCCCAGCCATTTGGTCAAGGTCTGGTAACAGTGGTTGTTCCCCAGTTAAGACGTGGTGAAAACAGCCTTCTATTGTGGAACACTAATACTCTAACACAGCCTGTTCATACATTCGTCGGCCATACTGATGTGGTGCTGGAGTTCCACTTTAGAAAACAACCCGAGGGTAAGACTAGTGCCTCATTATGCAACAAATTTTGTTGTTTGTTTGTTTGATTGGTGTTTAACGTCATATTCAAGGGTATTTCACGTATATGGCGACAGATTGTCCACTTCACACAGCCTTGTTATGATGGAAAACTGAGAGGAAACCTCGTAAAAAACCACCCATGCGATTGCCAGAGCCACAACATGTGACTCGCTCATATACCTGATGATTGACAGGCACTCGATCCCTTGAACAATAAATCGAAGCAGGCTCAGTTTTAGGAAGCACGCTCGCTACCGAGCCACAGACTCACAAATATTTGCTTATTCATAACCACACCAAGCACTACCTGTCAGTCAATTTAAACCCTTTGCGTATAAATTTGACAAATTACCTCCGTGGGATTGTGAGTAAATCTTTGTGTTCCTCCTGGGCAGCTTTAACATCATTCAGTTCAGATTTGGACAATAGGCCGCTCTGTTTAGTATAGCTCACAAAACTAATATTTAGTTTTTCTGAAAAAAATAATTTTTTTTTCATTAAAATTTGGTTAACATGTTGGGTTTAACAAGTAATTTGAAATAGTTAGGACACAAAAAGAAAACCTGTTATTGTTAATAATAATTTCTTTATGGCTTTTTCAACAAAAGAGGTAGCTGGTAATTTTGAATTTTGAACAATCAGTTCATCTGTGTTAATGCTAAGGGGAAAGAGGGTACAGAACGCTGACTAAGGTTTAATAAAGTTGGGATAGTAACCTGGAAATTTTCTTTCACTAAGTCAGTAATCGAAATATTGCCTGTCTACATGTCACTGACAAGTGGATTTTCACAAGCGACAGGTGAAAATAAAATCTACCTGTCTCCAGCGACAGATCATTTTAAAAAAAAAGAATTAATATTTTTTATATTCTGTGTTAGTTGATAAAAAAAGATGAATATGTTCAAACATTCTTTGCTGGATGAGTCAACAAAGTGACATTTCCAACATTTTCAAAGGTTTTCATAATAGTAAATCATAAATATGATCCTTAATTCACATCTAAAAGTTAATGTAGGCCCTAGATTTTACTTTACTAACAAAAAAAAAGCTGACAAGTAAAAATGGACAGGAGTCAGGTACAAAATTTAACTACCTGTCTCCCAGGACAGGTGACAATTTTAAAACATTTCCAATGGCTTAACTGGACTTCACTTCAGATGGTAGTCAGTTGATAAGTAACAGTTTGACACTGATTAAATAAGTACCTGGTAGTCACTTTGGAGAATCTTTTTAGGATAACCTTACCTGCAGTAAATTCTGTTCCCGCTAACTCGGCGGTGGCAAGGAAGTCATCCAGGTTACTTTGTTCGGTGACAGACTGTAGATTGAGTCGACCCCACTCATAACCGTCTGACAGCTCACTGGTGTGTAACTGAAAATAAAACATGTAGGAAATGTTTTTGGGGAGTTTTTTTTATTGTTGCATCCAGTCAGATTCGTTTATTTGGAGAATCCTAATCTGAGTTATGCTGATGTGATAGCAGAGATATTTACATGACAGAAATGTACAAATAAAGCATCCAAAAAATGACACTAAGTACTGCCTCCTTCACACCTTGCTTGTTCACTTTCACTTGGAACACATTTAAATGTCATTTTCCAGAACTGTTCTTAAATTTAAGCCAGAGAAAGAAAACACAATGTTTTTTACACTATCAAAACACTGATCAACAGACGAAGCAGACCAGTGATTACCTGATTGGCCCTTTGCATCTGCCCTGTTGATTTAATTATCACATATTACCCTTGCAGGCAGAGAAGCCATCCATGTTAAAAAAGTGATAGGAAATGTTTGCTTCCGATAACAAAATCAGCGCAAGATAATATCCTGGCAAAATCGAACAGTTGACAATTATTACCTAACACCGTTGACACAAGTACACTCAGTCGTCTGACCAAAAACGTCAAAATTCAATATTTGGAGTTAAATCTACTTGAACTCAAACAAAAATTCCATTTGACAATCGTCATCCATTCCGACTCCTGGACACAGGTTCACTTGACCTTGGAATTAGCTTAAATTTATTTCCATGTGTTCCGACGAAGTATTGGGGTTAAATCCCCCACAAAATTTGTATTTCCGCCAAAGATATGTAAACTAACAATAAAGTAGCTAAAGGCCAATCATGTTTTCGGCATGTCTTATTATTATACTTTCAAAACAATGAAGGAGACAGCTGGCAAGATGACAAATATTTTTCACTTCAGCCGGCTGCTCTTCATGTCGATTATTCGTGTTAATTATTGGTACTGTTGAATTGGAAATGTACATTTGTCAACCTTTTATCGGTCTAATCTAAATAATTTGCAACAGTAAATGTATGTACTGTCCGCTTATGTGAGACATCAACTGAAATCCAGATCATGTCAAAATCAGGTAATACATAGCATTTGGTCTTTGTATGCATGTCTTGAAATTGTAAAAAAAAGGCAAACATAAAAGCCCAATGTTCCAATTGTTTGGGCTAGCCTACATCATCTCTAAAATCTGTATATGAGTGAGTCGAACGATGTGGCTCTGGCAATCGCAGGGGTGGTTTTAACAAGGTTTCTTTCAGGTTTTCCATCGTAATAAGGCAAGGCACAGTGTGAAGTGTTTTTTTTTTTTAATTTGGATTTCTTTGAGAATGGTCATTTTACCATGTGTAGAATTAGTTTCTTTGAGGGCTCCATTTGAGTTTGGCTTCAGTGACCCCCCATTAGAGGGAATTGCATTGTACTTTGATATAAATGGGAATGGCGCCAATGTCACCCTGTAGGTTATGTACTAAGTTTAATAATCAATGTATTCTACTGCCACTCTAGTATAATGAAAACTTTTTTTCCCAGTGCAAAATAAAGTTTTTGAAAAGGTTGGCACAGACTGTCAAATTTAGACTCCTTCTACGGAAGAAAATCCATGCCATATGGTTTTTATTTTCAGAACTGTAATTTTGTGAAATATGCAGCACTTTTCACATAAGCGACAATAATTACAATATTTAAAGCTAATGGTCGTTCTAATTAATGGGCACTATATATTTCACAAAATTACAATTCTGAAAATAAAAACCATATGGCATGGATTTTCTTCCGTAGAAAGATCTTAAGTTGACAGTCCGTGCCGACCTTTTCTTAAACTTTTCGATATACCATTACCCAAGATCCCCAGTTTGATTTGTTTAATTGGTGTTTAACATTGTACTCAAGGGTATTTCACTTATGTGAGGATGGTGAACAATTTGAT
>JARFOD010141862.1:0-13064 GCA_031763545.1 Mopalia muscosa
CCTCTTTTCTCGCCTCTTACGATTGACCGAGTAAGCCGAGGGAGTATTCTGCAGGACTGGCCAACCCGCTCCCTCACAGGGCGTCTTGAGCCTTTTGTTCTGGGCCAAATAAAAAACCTACGATATTCATGCTGACGGTCCCTTTCATAATCGGGTGGCACAAAATGTTTTATGCACACTCTCAAATTCTTTAACCTTTCAAATGTTGCGTTTACTGGCAAATCTTTGTTTCTGATTTTTACCAGCCACTGCCTTAAGAAAATAATCTTTCAGGAAACAGAGAAACGGAATTACTTTTGCAATAACCAATTCACAATTTTCACATCCATGTACGCAGACAGGCTCTAATGAGATATTCACACCTTTAACACTGATATGGCATACGATATGTTGTGGGTCACTTGCACCACATACGTCACTTCCAGTTTGTAATATTTTAGTTACTGACTTCATTGTAATTAGTTCCCAGTTCTGAGGGCTGTTATTGTGCTAAACCGGTATTTAAAAACGACCAAAACCCACTGTAAAATCTCGTGCCTTCTCCTTTAACAACTCAGCTAGTCATAACTTTATCTGTTATTTTAAGATAATAGGATGTTAACTCGTGATTTTAGATTCTTTAAATTATCTCTTATTTCATTTGTGTCTTTTTTAACCTTCTAAATATAACTAAAATTGTGTACATTATCTCTGATTTAAGATTTTGTATATTATCTTGGGTTTCTGATTTTGTTTATTGCCTTGTTTTCAGATTTAGTATATTACCGTATCTGGTATCAGATTTTGTACATTATCCCAGATTTTAGATTATGTATACTATCTTGGGTTTATAACTGTGTAAAATAACTCTAATTTAAGGTTCTGTATATAATCTTATATAACATGTAGTACCTGTAATTTAAATTCTATATGGTAACATTACATGTGATTTAGGAGTGTATATATTACCTGTGACTTCAGCCTCTCCACTGACCCCTGTTGTCCTGACAGGTTAGACCTGAGAGACTGTAAAACCATCTGATTCCTGGCCACAAGGACAGCTAATGGGATATCAGAACTATTGCCTTCAGACAGGTCACCAAGAAGCATGTCTGACAGTAGGGAATACTGCAAGGAATATCACGACATCAGAACATCACAGAAATAACATATTTGGTACTTATATAAACATAATGATGAATATTAAACTTTTGAAATTATGAGCAGCAACTAGCCCCGTTGTCAAACTACATCCCTGTGATATAATCTGCTCACATCAATAAACCAAGCTGATGACTGATCATTGTTAGTTGTTTGATTAAGATTTACCTAGAGAGAAACAATAGTTGGATATTAACATCATGATTACCCATTCATAAAAATTCACACTCACTTTTATAAAAAATAAGGGTATATGATTTAGTTTTCACCTAACCATGCAAAAAGAATGTCAGATTTTACAAATGTTTGAGATAATTGACAGACTCTTTAAATAGGAAATTTTCACCTTAAAGAAACCCTCACCTTTTGAGAGAGGTCATCAAAGTCCGCCTTTAACTGTTGATATTGACTGATATGAGCCTGACTTGTTTCTGCATATTTCTCTGTTCACAACAATAACAAAATTCAGATTTATTAATAGATTCTTTTAATTCATAAAGTCTTCCTTTGTTAAATTGAAACTATGATGTTGTTTTTACGATAGCTACTAACTTTAGAGCCAATGCACATTTTCAAAGAACAAGTAAATTTTAGAGGTAACAACAGTGTGCTACAATCATTTGTGCTATTAAAATACATTTAATGTACATTGAGAAGACAGCTGGGTGGTGATAATTAATTTGGGCAATGACATACACATATAAGGACAGAAGATGGATTAAAGGTTGGTGAATGTCCTACTTGTTCAATTTAACAAACCGGAAAATCTGAGACCGGTATATGGATTTCTAAGCGTCCCAAAGAGACTCACCAGGTGTGATAGAGATGAAGATGTAGACTGTTATGACCAATGAGATAATAGACTCACCAGGTGTGATAGAGATGAAGATGTAGACTGTTATGACCAATGAGATAATAGCGATAATGAAAGCTGCTACAGCACAAACACAAAAACACACAGTTCTCCGTGACGAGTCTTTATAAGAAGGGGAGACAACTGTTGCTGGTGGAGGTGGTCCTGGATGTTGTTTTTGTACTGCATCATAGAGTGGGTTGTGACGCTTCCTGTAAACAAATTAAACAGTCCTTACAAATACAACACCAATAAACTTCACCTATAAAGGATTTTCTACAATATCTTATGTAATTTTAAGGAAGTTTATATTGTAGTCTTGATGACATGTAAATACCGAAAAGCAGAAAAAACAAACATTTGCCTTTTACACTTAAGTTATATCCTATTAAAAAATTACTATTTATAGGTGTGATATTTTTTCTGAGATGCAATTTTTGAAAAACCGAATTATTTGATGGTACCTAACAGAGTCTGCTGAGTTGTTGTTGTTAGAAGATAGTTGACTGGTGCTAGTACTGACTGTACTTGGCCAAGAGGAATTCTCAACTGGAGCTGGACCAGTTTTCTCCTTTTGTACTAATTCCACGGTACCAGGACTGAAAATAAGTGCACATTTGGGATAGAACAAACCCACTTGCCGCTGAATTATCTTTCTTATTGCTTGTTATCATACTTACATTCTGTCAATAAAGAATCAATCTTTGATGGACAAAAATAGAAAGAAAACACCTGGTGTAGTTAATATTTCACTTGGAATACTTTTAAAGTGTCAAGACAATTGTCAAGTCTCCCTCCAAAACTTCATGAAGCATACTGAGAGCTTCCACCATTTTAATTTCAAATTAATGATATAAGGGACGTTTCAGCAGTCAGCTCAAGTTGAGAAATAGTCTAACAGAATCAAAATTATCTTTGGGTTAAATTAGATCCAAGCATATGATTGATTTGAAAATGACTTGACAACAAATAAATTTTAATTCCCCAAAATTTTACCTCAAGATTATAGCATGGCTCTTGCCAAAAATGTTAATCAATAATATTTCTCTTGTACAATTATTTAAAGGGTTCTGTATCAAGACCACTAAGCACAAGTAACTTACACATATTTAGGGGGCAGATCTTCATACACGTGGCTCCCTCTAGCGTAGTCATATTCTAAAGCTCTACCTCCACTGTCAGCCAGTGGTCGGATTGTTACCTCCGAATCAGACTCTATATCAGCAACACCTGAATCATACAATGCGAAATAAACTCTAGGACAACAAAAATGAAAGCCTCTATTAAAACTTACAACTGAGATATGATAATGAAGTGCTATAAATACCAGATTGAGGCTAGAAAAGATCCCATCAAAGACTGCTTCAAGTGTATGCCACCGAGAACCATTACAAGATACCCCTAACTAGTTTACATAATTTTGCTGGAAATTTTCATAAATCTTAAATATTTATTTTAGGCCTTTGTGTAAGGTTGAAAGAGTTTACTGTTGCCATGGTACTCTCAGAAATAATGAGAAACTGATATCAGTATTGTGATCTGTTGCCCTGGTACTCTAAAAAATAATGAGAAACACATATCAGTATTGTGATCTGTTGCCCTGGTACTCTAAAAAATAATGAGAAACACATATCAGTATTGTGATCATCTGTTGCCCCGGTACTTTAAAAAATAATGAGAAACACATATCAGTATTGTGATCTGTTGCTCTGGTACTCTCAGAAATTATGGGCAGAACAAATCAGTATTGTGATATCTTTATGTTATGTTTTGTGGTTGTCCTCTAATGTGTTTGTCCCAATTGGTGTCTTGGGTGTTTTTCTTCATTTACCGGGTTTGTTTGTTTGTTTGTTTGTTTGTTTGTTTGTTTGTTTGATTGGGGTTTAACTTTGTACTCAAAGGTATTTCACCACTATGATGACGGATTGTCCACTTCACATTGTACCTTGCCTAATTACAATGGAAAACCGAGAGGGAATCTTGTAAAAACCACCAATGCGATTACCAGAGCCACATCGTGTGACTCCCTCATATATCTGACAGTCCACAAACTGACTCGATCCTGTGAACGGTACATCGAAGTAGGATTAGTAAGCGCACTTGCTACCACTAAGCCACAGCGGCAAACCCTCACTTAATGGGCTGATGGATTGAATAGTAATACAGATACATATATAATAAACATTTGGCTTAATTTAGCAGAATGGTGCATATTATCAGCACATGCAAAAGAATGTCATAAAAAATGTTAAAGGGATTCGTTGTATGGCAATTCAGATATGGCCCACTTCGCAAAAATCAAGAAAGAAGATAAATGCTATAACATGGCAAGTACATGAATGAGGAAAGAACAGATAGATAGAAGATAACTCCATATTAACAGATATAAAGAAAAGATTGTTTATTGTATGACTAGGGTTTAACATACCTGTTTGCTGATGTGATTTAGATCCAGGTAACAACCTGTCTGTAGCCATCATTGGACAGTTCAAGTCAATCAGGGTCAACTCCAGATACTGAACTACACTACTAAGTTAGCCATTTACCTCTCTAATTAGAGCCGATGAATTGATTTCACCACCTGAAAGTCCATTTGTTTTAACGCAGTATACAGGTTTGTTTTAGATGGCAGAGCAACAGTCTCACTATTAACGATGAGTCAGGTAGTAGGGTGGGCTGTCTTCAATACACTCTGTTTTATTGTGTACGTGTTAGCCTTTGTCAATACTTCAATTTAAATCCTTTCAACATACAAGCGAAAATATCTGTAAGGAGAAACTAACTCTCAACAATCTATAAGTGCCCACATAATCCCTGAGATTAAAGTCCTGTAACCTCCAATAAGTTGAAGCTGTTGAGATTAGACTAATCCTCTAGTTAAAACATAATTCCTATATTAATTGGACACACCTCAGTCAAGAACAGATGTCTTGAACTAAAAACGATAGTTAAAACTGGGGCATATAGTCTGATATAGAGCAGGTAACGCATCCAACAGCTGGCTGAGACAACATCAATAGAGGTAACCTTAGTACAAAGATATACCCTACTTTTTGTATTCACAACTTCTACGTAGATGCAATTAGAAAAGAGAAAACAAAAACATTTCATCACTGATTTCACAGGAGCATTTTTTTATGTTGATCTTAAAACAACATACATGTAGTCTATCACGTTTGTTTATTTGATTGGGAGTTTACAGCTTACTTCGCTGATCAATGGATAAAAGGAACCACTCGATGTCCGGCTGACACAGGACATAAAGACAATGTAATGTATATAATAATACAAAGTCTGTAATTGACATACATACATGTAACTAGACAGCACAACAGATTTGCCTTGTTTTACCTCTCGGCTGTGTGAGAGCCTAGGCGACACAAGGCTCTAGACAGCAACCTGCTAGTCTCCATTATGAACACTGACTGAGCCACTTCAAGGGAATGCTCTCATTGCATGAACTATTGGGATTCTAACATGGTGATATCATTTATTATCGAATTGTTCACAGCTTAATCAGCTACTGTCAAGTATTAAACAGATTATTATATCTCACTGACTCCCACTGTTGACAAACAAATAATGCACTCTGCCCCTGAGCATAATACAGTTCAGCTGAAGTTCCTCAGGTGTGCTAAAATGGGGTCAACTCATCTGTGTTATCACTGCATGGAGAATTAAGGTAAGATCTGACAGGGTGATTGCCTGCACATGTAAAACACTAAACCACAGTGTGCCAGTCAGAAGGCTTTCTATCTATATCTACAACAGTCTCTGGGCAATAGTCTGTCAACAATCACAACAACTGTAGACAGCCTGGGTTAACAAGATGAACAGTTCTATCCTAAATACACCTACATGTTAAAGGCTAACAACCAATGCTGCCTCCTACCAGTTATATTCTGCCACCAAACCCACCTGATTTCACAGTGTTACTTCACATTTAAATCTTACACCTACACAGACTGACCTTTCTGCAGATAAACGTTAGGCCCCTGAAGTCCTCAAACCTGCTCAGTGAACACCTATTCAAGTAAAAGCTTGCTCCCCAAACTATATGGCTACCTGAGCTCTCCACTTCTAAACCGCAGACTACAGCCCTTTACTCTTAAGGCCTGTCCCAGCTAACTGCACATTAAGGACATATTTTAACACTGAATAAGACTGCCTGTGTAGGATAACTCAGTTACAGTACAGTTATAATCCTCTAAAAGAGCAGTTTGCAGACTGCTTAGCAATGGGGTTTGTTTTACTACCCACCTGCTGTTAGGCAGAGGGGTGTCAACTATCCTATTGACACCCTGGTTTGGACATTTGGACAGCTTGTTTTAAGAAACTTGAACTTGCAAGAGAGGGAAACTATGTAATTTGGACACCCAGTTACTAGTGAATCAAACTGACCATTTTGGCCAGCATTCTTGTGATCTCTGGCTAAGCCTCTGACTCGCAGGTTTATAGAAATGTCTGGTTGAACCTGTTGCATGTGCTTATTCAACCAAAACATCACTACCAATGTTACAACAGCTACAGTAAATCAAACAAACAGGTTAGCTCCAGTGCCCAATTATTGTTGAAGCTTATAAATGTGTAATGAACATATTTTAAATTAGGTTTAAAATTGTGAAGTTACCCCATAACCCCATAATCTAACACAAAGAACTACGCAAATCAAACCCAATGTTAATTAAAATGTTATAACATTGGCTGGATATTATTCCTGATATAAGCATCAGCTGATTGAATGGATAACCTTCCATTGATTTGCCAATAAATAACTCTTAAACTATTTGCATGGAGATTGAGCTCTTTAAAATCTTTCTTATTATTAAGAATGTAGGGCCTACTGGGTGATGAAATCATTTCCTATTGCATCAGCATAAACCTCCTCAATAATGGTTGCTTTTCTTTCATTTGAAGTTTTAAAAAGCACTACACTAATTTTAAAGAGCATTAGCAATAGGAGTTACTGAACCCATTCCTTATTCATCCCTTTCCTTATTCACTCAACGGTTCCACATATCTTTAGGCTGTGTGGAAACTGTTAGGCTTCTTAACATTCCCATTTAGTTCAAAACTTATCATCCCATTTGTTGAAATTATAAACCAGTAAGAATATTTATTAAAATTTATTCAGTAAAAAAAAGTTTTACCAAAGTCCCAATTTTCTTTTAATTAAACTTACTAATCGATGTTTGCAAAGAATCAACTTGATTTTTTGCATAAATTTAGGATTTTTAAAAGAATTGCAAAGGGGGCACTAACCGAGGTAACTATCTGATTATATATAAACCAAACAATTTTTTCACTTAGACGGATTAAAATCTGGTACAGACTGGAGTTAACAGTTCACAGGAAGTGGTGAACCCGGTCACATAAGCACCCAGGATACTAATAACAATATATGTGGGTCAAAGGTTAACAACATAGTCCCTGACAGTCTAAGTGATGGGAGTCAAATGTCATCATATGTCAACTTTTCGATGATCAAGCTGGGAATCTAGGAGATCTACATAAGTGTACATTTCCTTCATATAAAACAGGCAAATTTGAATATAAGGAATGTCAATGAATGGATAAGCTTTGTTTCATTCTAAATTAAAGAGGAATGTTTTCAATGTATTGAAGAGGATTTACCTGACAAGGCAATACAGTTAGTAGATATACCTAATAAAAAGGACAACAGCTTTATTTACCACTGCACTATCTCAAATTCATATATTGCCATACTTACTAACTTGCATTTAAAATTTAAGAAATAATGTCTCCCTAACCATGGTACAAGAGTTGTCAATTTTAGCAGTTTGAGGCGAAAAAGTTTACATTTTTGTTCAAGAGCTATAGTCCAAGACTTAAAAAATTGTTAAATTAGTAAATAAAATTTAAGGATAAACACTTTTAAAAATTAGGTTTGGTGTGAAACAGAAACTAATTTCACGTTCTCGTAAATGTCAGATAAAAGTTAGATAATCAGATTGTGGTTTCATTTCCCAGTCATATACGACTCACTAGAATCACAAGATGGGAAATGAAACTTTAACCTTAAAAAGAATTGCGCATTGACTTAATTTTTTAGCCTACAACTTAATTCTAGGTCAACAGGACCTTGGCCCAAACAGGCCTGGATAATATACACTACCGCCACTGTTCATGCTGCATCAGCAAAGTTAGCATTTCCCCTTGACATCCAATCTCAGTCAAGGAATGGCAGCTATATGTCACCAGTTACGCATACATACAGGTTTATATGCAGAATTTATACACCGGTTACAGCCTGCAATGTTTTCTGAACAAATTAATCTGTTAACAGAGTGTGTTATCTTGGTATAAGCTTACATAAGATACTATTAAAGGTATAATAATAATAAAAAGGTTAAATAATAATTATTTCCTTAAAAGCCATAAAAAGGAACTTATGATACTGGTTGCTTACTAAATAACACAATAATAATAATGACTTGGAATTAGGGGTTCATTTCTAAATCATACAATAATTATTTTGCTGGAAGTCTTATCAAAGGAATTGGATGACACATATGTAAAGACACAATAATTTTTTAACCATATTAGGGGACTTAGAATAAGGGTTAATTTCAAAATGACACAATAATTATTTTCTTTGAGCTCATAATAATGGACTTAGAACAAGGACTACTTTCTAAACGATACAATAATTATTTTGCTTGAAGCCATAATATTCTTAACGACAAATAATTATTTTGCTTATAGCCATGCAAAAGGGCTACAAGTAAGGGTAACTACACAGCAATTATTTGATTTGAAGCCTCATTAAAGAATTGACAGTAAGAGTCACTTACTGAACGACACAACAATTATTTCATTTGCAGCCATAATGAAGGGCATACAGTAAGAGTCACTTGTTTAAATGTATTCCCTAATGGGTTTTAAATCCGATTAAAAGTGAATGAATTACAAAGATAATAGTATAAACTATCTGTAAAATAAATCCTGTATTTTTCTGATGCTTAGAATTTGTTTTATTCACTTACAAACTTGTGACTTTTCATACAAGTTATTTGAGCTGTGACGTGGGCAGGGGAAACTCCATTCGGAACAATCTGTGCCGGATAATGACGACTCCGTGGCGGATAATAATGACTCCATACCGGAGATACACAAAGAATTGTTCGATAATGAGAAATAACAAAATGGCAGTCAGGTTTCTATAGATACCAGTCACTTGGCGAATTCCCATGGTGATGTCACTCGAAAAATCACAGCTAACTCTTGGTGAAAGTCAGATGTTCAAATCCCTATTTCTCCACATGTACAACGAATTTTTTAAAGAAACAAGTTGCAAATCGTTCAGTGAATATTGGACTTTTTTTTATACATTTTCTAGGTATGAACCATTTGGGAAGACCTTTAACGACACAACAATTATTCAATTGAAGCCATTTGAAGGACTTATATTAAGGGTTACTTACTACACAAAGCAATAATTATTTCATTTAAAGCCATAACGAAGGATTTGGTTCCTTTCTAAACCCAATAACAATTATTTTTTCTGAACAGCACACATTTATTACAAGAAAACACCGGGAACTGATATTATATGATCTTAAACAAGAGAAAAGCACATAGATATTGCTATACAATATGCCCCCACCCCCGCAGTCCATACAACATTTTTTATAAACATTTTTTTCTTCTACAGCTTGAACAAGCTTCCTGACCAGAAAAGCTCATTTGCATAATTTATGGGGAGATTTGCATCATTCCGTGAATTTTTTTTCTAAGTTGCACACCTGTTTTTAGATTCAACAGAGAGGTTAAAAGGAATGGTTAAATACTTTTTATGTTAAATACGACCGAGAGGCTGGTGGAATTTCTAAATACTTATTTTGTTAGATACAGCAGAGGGGTTTTAATAGCGGAATTTCTAAATACTTATTTCATTATGTGTTAACAATTTATCTTCTATTGATACACAACATTTTTTATTACCTACCTGATCCATATCCGTCAATGCATTTCATAGTATGTTTTTCCATCACCTACCTGATCCATCTCTCAGTGCATTTCATTGTTTGATTTTTCATTACCTACCTGAATCATTTATCTCTATGTCCATTTCATAATATGGTTTTTGATTGCCAGTGCTTACCTGAATCAAATCTCTTGGTATATTTCACGGCCTGTTTGTGCTCCCTTGGCCAGGTGGGTTCATTACCTGCCGAAGTTGGTGACTTAGGATGTAGGTACTCCATCCTCACCTTTCTCTAAAGTGTAGTTTTACCTGAAATATAAAGGTATGTATTAGATAACAAGTCTGATGAAATATGAACAATATACCTGGCCGACAACAATTGAGAAATTTGCACATTATTTCATGCATGTAAATATTAGGATAAGAATTTTAGGACCAACTGAAAACAAACTTGACCTAGCTTCTGGAAATCCCAACACCTGCATATACCTGAGATATCAACTAATCTCATCATATACACATATCTATTTTTAGATATGTACCTTAGATTATCTTCCCCTGAATCAACCAATATGCAGGTGTGAAGAATTGTAAATATCAACAGATTAACTCTACTCTGTCTGTTACTATATCTGTTTATTTGTTTTCAAGACTACAGATAAACCAGTGTCCTGTGTTGATTTGAGAATTTCTCACGGTTCTCTTTCATCAGGTAACATAATCCTTAATATCTTAAGTAATGACACAAACAGTGTGATTGGTTTTAAGTTACTCTGATTTTGAAGTACAAAAAGGATGATAGGCAGATATTGTTACTACGGATCACAGACAGCAGAAGCTTGGAAGGATAACCAGAAGTGATAGTTTTATATCCATTATACTGGAGCACTTCAGACAAAAATCTAGCAAATTAACTACCAGTGGGCGTGAATGGTATCTAACTAAAATATAGCTTATAAAGTATTTTATTTGCAATAAAATATAGTAAGAGGCCATCTGAAAAGTAGCTCAAGTTGAGACAACTGGTTGATGGCGTGACCACAACACAATGGCATTTGTGTTCCTAACCACCAATTTGTGTTCCTACCCACCCATTAGTGTTCCTACCCACCCATTAGTGTTCCTACCCACCCATTAGTATTCCTACCCACTCATAAGTATTTCTACCCACCCATTTGTGTTCCTACCCACCCAGTTTCATTTCTTTTACAGGACATTCATTCTTTTTTTTTTTTACATGTCACTGCAGGTAATTGAAAATGAAAGCCATAGAAGTTTCCACACAGATATACATGTATGCCAAATTGCATTACTTATTTCATCAAACCTTATAGGTATTATATGATATACATGTAACAGTAATAAATATGACATGGCACCTGCCTACAGATGGAAGAAGACGTCACAAACAAAGAGAAACAAAACAAACACAGGCCACAAAACTCAGTGCTCAAAACAAAGTGTGCAAGTTTAAGGTATAATTGGACAGAGTGACATGCTCTTTGTTACCTCTCATGGGCACTCGGGCACAAGAAACTTTCAATGACCCAATTTACACAGTTATAAAAAACAAAATATTCCACAGTACTTACATGTACTCTATCTGAATAGACCAACAGACTATAGTATGAACTATGTCAATAGACTGTTCTTTCGCAGAGCCTGTATGTTTCAATCTGTCCTATGCTCTCAGCAATAATCCACTGACTGGTGTGCCTCTTTGAGTTTAACCCCTATAGCAAGCTGCTCTCTCAACACATGCATATTAAAAGGTTAACAGAGGACAGCCACACAAATAACTTAATAGAATCATTTTAAATGAGAGCTGTGGTTGTAATAAAGAATACAGATATTCTTTACACTCCAATACCCTGGAGTCACTGTTAGCCATGCTGCCTATTTTTACAATCAATTATAGTCTGGCTGTGGGCTACCCATAACAACTCGAAATAAAGATGCACTAAAAACCATATCTGCACAATTTATCTACAGCAAAACATATCTCATCAGACTAAATCTTTAATCAGCATCAAAGGAAATAATATATATATATATATATTGTTCTCAGAATGCATTTTCTATTTTTGTTTTAAATCCATAGCAGGAGTCCCCAATGTGCAAGTTCAATCCAGTTATTTGCTTCATTTAAATTCAGTTTTTTGGGGGTGATTGGTTACTTGGGAGTTAATTAATAATACATGGTTAAGTCACTCCATACACAGATTAAAGAAAACAAAGAATAATTGATAATCTAGCCTGAGATTCCAACACTGATTTGAAAGCTATTTATTTAAATAAAACCACAGGGCATAGTTAGTAACTGGATTTAAAAATCAGGGTTTTTTTGTATTTATATATTCTACCCATTTTTGTGTGAACTTATTTTTTATATGTAAAATGTTTATACATGTTAAATCAGTCCATACAGTTTAGAAAAAACTTGGCATAAATGATGACTCAGATCCCAATTGACTGACAGGTGTTTATTTAACAAGAATTTTATTACAGGTTGAGCATAGGCTTATTATAGTGAACGATTCCTGTTTGGTTGTATCTTCCTTATTCACAAACAAAGAATCGTTGCATTCCTACATACTATGTAGCACAACTAGATTGTCAAATGCAGCTCTATAATGCACTTCAGCAACAATCTTTTAAAGTAAATGTGACTAAAATTCAATCTCAAATGAATATATTTGCTTTATCAAAGGAAGAAACCAAGATAACGTATATAAGCATTGATCGAATTCAATTAAGTTCTAGTTCAAACTTCTATCTACAAAGTAATGTTTACAGTGTTACTCACTATTTTTATCTATAAAGTAAAGCTTACAGTATAACTTACTATTTTTATCTATAAAGTAAAGTTTACAGTGTTACTCACTATTTCTATCTATAAAGTAAAGTTTACAGTGTTACTCACTATTTTTATCTATAAAGTAAAGCTTACAGTGTAACTTACTATTTTTATCTATAAAGTAAAGTTTACAGTGTTACTCACTATTTTTATCTATAAAGTAAAGCTTACAGTGTAACTTACTATTTTTATCTATAAAGTAAAGTTTACAGTGTTACTCACTATTTTTATCTATAAAGTAAAGCTTACAGTGTAACTTACTATTT